>QGOA01007984.1:0-22442 GCA_003313075.1 Termitomyces sp. MG16
ATATAATATAATATTGACTACTATACAGTAAGTAAAGCTATGTGGCCAACGCTACATAGCGGACTACACTACAGCATGGGAGCAGCAAATTTGGAAAGACTGGTCCAGGTTTCTGCCATGTCATAGGAAATGTAGCATGCTGTGTATTCCTTCATTTGGGTGGAATTGGTAACCCCACAGTCTCTAAAGAGATATTTGAGTTCTTTGAAATATTGGGAGAGCTCACATAGTTTGGACTCATCCCATTTTGGTGCTGAGAAATGGTTGTGTGGCGGCATGTGCTGGGAAGGCTGTTTCATAGTGACTAGCCTGCCATGCAAAGGAGACAGTAGTGAAAATGGTGTACTAGGCATTGGTGAAGGGATGTGGGAAATGACTAGTTGGGAAAGTGGTGTTAAAGGCGTAGGAGGAGTGAAATGCTGAGGATCGGCAAGAGGTGACACTAAGGGGTAGTCTGCAGTAAAATTGAGAGAATGTGGGAAGAGATCAGAAAAGTCATCTACAGTGGCGTTCTGTAGTTTCTGAGCGAGAGATAGACCTGGTAAGGCACCAGGTGGTTGAGGAGTTGATGGGTGAAAAGAGACAATGCCTTCTGCTGACTGCTCTAGCAGGCAGCATATGTGCTGAAGACAAGTTTTCAGCAGAATTCTGCCCTAAAGTCCCTCATAGTAGGCTCCAATTTGATGATGCCCAAAAGTCGATCAGTAGCAGATATGGTTTATGGCTACTGACCTGTGTAACAATGTGTTGGGCATGCTAAGATTGAGGGAGTCCTGGGCAGTTTCTAGAGAATAAGTCAGAAAATGAGTTGAATGGCAAAATTTGGTGAAAGTCAGTAATGATAGTCAGCAAGGATGTGTGGTAAGGAGGGTGCACCAACAACAAAGTGCACCTAAAAAGGATAGGGAGATGAATATGGATAAGTGCGGCAAGAGGACATGGGAAGAAAACTAGAGGCTTAGCAATGACTAAGCTGCATGATGCCTGCCATAGATGCAAGGCACATAGGTTCTGTAAGCATAACTGTGGCAAGCAGGCTAAGAGCATTCAGACAATTGGCAACTATGAACTTTGTCAGCTCAAAAGAAATCTGAACTGTAGGGTGAACTGAGGGGTGTAAACTGGGGTACTCTGTTCTCTGTGGTAACTAGTGACAACGGTAAGTATTTATAGTAAGAAACAAATTCCCCACTACTAAGAGGCTAAGGATCGCCAAGAGGCAGTGAACTATAAGTAATGTGATTAAACATCCTGTATTAAACTAAATGTTGAGAAATGAAGCAAGCAAGCTGTTCATCTGTCTGAGGAAGGGGGCACCAAGAGGCATCAGGCCATACATCATAAGTAAATGACATTATTCCTAATCCATAAGTGCTGTCATCAGCTAGCGGTGCCATGTGCTGATTGATTGATACCACCTGTCAATGCTTGCTGGCAGCATGATGCTAGCTGTCATTCCAGCTGCCACTGGTGCTATCATTGATCGGATCCATTGTTTGCCATGTGTGGCCATTAGGTAAGGTTTAAAATAGATAAATTGTGTGCACCAAGTTCAGCATGCACATGGCAAGGTGTTTGGAACTGATACCAAGCCTGCCATTGATGCACCTAGCCTGTGTGGAGTCCTATCAGTGGAACAGAAAGGCAAAGGTAAAACTGCTGAGTTTATGGAGGAGGATATTCTAGACCTGCAGCTGCAATGGCAGCAGAAATTTGGGGATATTCTGAACAGAACCAAGGAGGAATTACCTCCTTGGCAGGAGGTCAACCATGAAATCAACCTTATTGATGAGAATAAGGTATATAAATACCATTTGCTGCAATATCCAATTTCACTGCAGCAACAGCTCAGAGACAAGACCAATTGGTAATTGAGAGCCCACTGGTGTGAAGCCTGACCAGCATCCCAAGCTGCACTACTATTGTGCATCCCAAAGAAAGATGGTACTCTGAGGACTGCATTGGATGCTTGCCAATGCAATGACAACACAGTAAAGGATGTTATGCCACTTCCAGATCAGGAAGTGATTTGAGAAGATGTGGCCAGAGTGAAGTTCAGGTCAAAAGTTGACCTGACAAATGCATATGAGCAAGTGAGAATTTGCTTGTCCAATATTCTGAAGACAGTGTTCTCATCAATTACGGGAACATATGTTAGCAACATTATGCAGATAGGAGACTGTAACACTCCTGCAATGTTTCAGAGGCTGATGACCTCTATCTTTCAAAATGTCATTGAAAGGTTCATCTATATATATCTGGACAACATATTCATATATTCTGATTCAATCAAAGAATATGAAGAGCATCTTTATGTTACTGCCTTGGACACAAGATTGACAGTCAGGGTATTCACCCTGACCAGGACAAAATTGATTGCATATGCAAATGGCATGTGCCCTGCAATTATAATGATGTCCAACAATTTGTTGGACTGGAAAACTATATCAGCAACTGTCTGCCCAATATAACAGCATATACTGAACCCCTGATGTCCATTACTCAGAATGGAGCTCCATTTCTATAGAGACCTATACACCAGCATTGCTTTAAGATGATCAAGAGGATCTGCTTGAAGACACCAGTCATTCAGTCAATAGATCTCAGGCAGGATGAGCTGACATGTGGATATTCATATTGACCCCCAAGATGATGATTTTCCATACCATTGCTACAAAGAAGTGAAAAAACATGTGGTAGAGCTTTGAGCCATGCAAGCAAACAAACTTCAATGCAGTCAATGCTTGCAAGAGCAGCAAGAGGCCTGAGACATAGAAGCTGAGCAACTAGCACAGGCTCAGCCAAAAGTAATAGTATCACCAAGTCACAGCACAACAGGCAGTGGCTTTGGACTGTATGGCCAAGACATTATGCTTGCTGATGTGCTATTGCCTGTAAGAGAGTATTCTGACTCTCCTGTGCCTCAAACCAATGAGTTCCTATGGAAGGTACTTAGGAACTACAGCCATGATGCATTCTATACTGACATTCAGCAGAATGCAGCGGCTTATTCACAGTTCAGCATGGATGAGAAGAGACTAATCTGAATAATGAATGTTTGAGAGATACAATGTGGTGTGTTTGCCATGTGACTGAATGATGACAGATCGTTACTCAAGTGCATGAGACTGTTGGTCATTTTAGAACCAACAAAATAATGGAGTATCTGAGGCAGTGGTACTGGTGGCCTCAAATGCAGAAGAAAGTGATGAACTTCTGCCAGATCTGTGAGGCCTGCTAGCAGTCCAAGACCGGCAATAAGAAGCTAGCAAGAAAGTTGCATTCCCTGCCTATTCCAACCAAGCCTTGGGACTTCATTGGAATAGACTTTGTCAGCCCATTTTCCGAATCCAAAGGTTATAACTACCTTTGGGTGGTGATTTACTGCATGACCAGTATGGTGCACTTGATACTGGTGCATACAATTATTACTGTGTCAGAGTTATCCTGGATATACTTAAAGGAGATTGTAAGACTGCATGGCCTTCTGAGCTCAATTGTGAGCAATAGAGATGCAAAGTTTATGTCTTACTAGTGGCAGGAGCTTCATAAGCTCTTGGGAGCTAAACTGCTTATGTCAACCTCATTCCATTTGCAGATGAATGGACAGACAGAGCAAGCAAATAGGAGTATTGCTCAGATATTTTGTATAGTGGTCTGACCAGACCAATGCAACTGGGTAGATAGAATACCACTGATGGAGTTTGCAATCAACACAAGTGTGTCAGAAACCACAAAATATGCACCGTTTGAGCTCAATGGAGGATACATGCCCTTTATGCTGTGGAAGCTCAGGGAGGATGGAGTTGTTCACAAAGGGGTGAAGGACTTTGCACAAAAAGCATTGGAGAATCTTGCCAACACACATGATGCTATCATTGCAGCACATGTCGTACAGACATAACATGCAAATGATAGACAGAATAATGAATCTGAGCTAATGCCTAGTACGTTAGTATACTTGTCAACCAAGAACTTGAATCTTCCAAAAGGGAGGGTGAGAAAGCTGTGCCCAAAATTTATTGGACCATACAAGGCCTTGGTCGCAAAACCAAGCACATTGAACTATGTTCTAGAGCTGTCTACAGCTCTGCAAGCACATTGGATTGTGCCTAAGTTTCATGTGTTGTTACTTAGGCAATATAATGCAAACAATGATGCTATGTTTCCTAATCAGGTGATGCCCAAGATATATGATTTTGGTGCTAGTGACAAACAGGAGTGGTTCATTGAAGAGATTCTGGGCTATCAGTAGCAGGAAGGAACACACTTCAAATTCAAGATACAATGGAGTGCTGGTGATACTACATGGGAGTCATATCACATATGTGTCAAGTTGGCAGCATTGGATTGTTACTTGGAGCTGCAAGGTGTGAAAAGCCCAAGTCAGCTTGCTAAGCGCTTACATGCTTAGCCTGATAACCGTGATAAAATCTAGACTGAATCAGTTGGAACTCAGATCAGATCATTCAGTTGTCATATGGATAAGATGGAGTTGGTCCTCCATCTGATGAGATAGTGCAGATCACAATGCAGATATGGTGGTCAGATCAGGTTATGTAACCTGATGATGGGGAATTTTATTGTGTTTTTTTTTTCACCGATGAACTGGATTTTAGAGGAGGAGGGGATCACCTCCAGCAACAAATTCAACAGCATGTGATGATGCCAAGTGTGGCATTGTACTCTATAGTGTCCCAGTTTGAGCAGAACTCAGCCCAATGTAGACAACCTCTACAGTTTTTTCTGCCCTTCTTCCAAATGCTGTACTTGCCAGGACCAGCTGGCCCTGGACAGCAGATGGGGAGATAGATGATGTGGGGTATGCCAATGCCAATGCAGCAGGTGCAGACTCAGAGTGCAAGTACACTTCTTTCAGATGAGAAAGCACTAACTGTGCCACAGATAACACCCATAGACATAGACAATGATGCGGGGCATCAGCTGCAAGGAAAGAGTGAGGTGGTGCAACCTTGACAACAACAAGATAGGATGCTGCCCCTGCAAGATTCATATAGAAGAGACCAGAGGCGATCGTCTCTGAGGAGTGCTGTGGCACAAGGGGAAGTGCCTCAGGAAGTAGTAGGGTGCAGATGAGATGAGCCAGCATCAAGAGTACAAAATTGAGGTCAACTCTAACTTCAAACACCATCTCAATGAGCATCTCTGTCTCCTTGTTGTGCACCATCTCCACAGCGCTTGTCATATGCAGAAAAAGAAAAAGAAAAGAAGATCAGAATGCCTTCAGAGGTGCTGAACCCTCAGGCAGAAGCTGTCTGGAGATGACTCATTTCCATTGAACAGCAAGTGCCGCCAAAATCTGTGTTTCTGACAGACTCTGTGGCTCAGATAGTGATTACTGGCCTCCTAGATGAGATTGTTATGCTTCAGCAGCATAATAACAATACCATCAAGATATTTACAAATGCCATGAAGAAGCGTCTATCATTGTCTGAGGAGCAGCCTGAGGCAAGATGCCTCAGAGCATGTGATGTAGTACTGGAGGTTGGGTCACAGGAAGCAGGTGGATCAGAGGTACGACAGGCACCTATGAGGCAGAAGGAAGCCAAAGAACTCATGCTGACACTGTCCGAGCTGCATGACAAGCTCATAGAGGGTGACACCTATTTACGAGGTTTGTCCTCATCAACACATGTGCTCTTCCTGCAGTTGGAGACAAAGCGGCAGGATGAGGTGTCTCTGTCAGCTGTTGAGTTTGAAGCAGATGTGCTGTGAGGAGCAGACAGAGCAGTGATGCAGTTTGAAGCACCACTAAATGTGTATGCATCTGCAGTCCCAAAAGAGGATCTGAGAACAAACAACAAAGCAGAGGGACAGCTCCTGACATTAGCCGTGCTCAGTCTTGATGGACTGAGCAATGAAAATGATTATAGGGAGTCATCTGACAAGACTCCCTCTGAAGGAGAGACCCCTGCTAAATGCTGAGTGCATTTAGAGAAGAAATACAAGAGGGAAGCTCAGAGGAAGCACAAGGCCACCTGGCAGACAAAAGTCAATAAAGACTGGGAGAAGCAGGCCACTAGCTGTATTCTAGATGGCCTGGACATGTTCATCAATGGGACGACTGTTAAGCAGTCAAATTGATTCTATGGCAGGGCACTAGACTATCATTTTTACTACTTCTGGCTCACAAACACTGTGTTTGTGAGCAATAAGGCCTTAGCAGTGAAGACGTTTGAGGAGGAGAAGGGAGAGAGGTATATGCATACTTCAAAAGAAATTAACCAGGTGATATCTAGGGGATAACTATTTGTACCAATGAGCTGGACTAACATCTAGCTCTGGGCTCCACATTTCAATGTGGCCATGGCCATCAATATTACTAATGCCAATGTGTTGCACACCATGCTAGTCAACAGCATTTCCATTGAATGAATAGACCATGCCTATACCTTGAATGAATAGACCATGCCTATACCTTGAATGAATAGACCATGCCTATACCTTTGGTGTGGTCTATCTTGAGAACCACTTCCTGATAGCTAATGTGTCAATTGACCAGTTCTGTGAGGTCAACAATGAATACCATTGTTGACTAGATCTTTATGGAGAGCCACTGGCCATCCAGCATTGAGATGACTGGCAGATGCCTACCGAAGATGATATGATTTGCCTCCACGCACTGCTAGCCTGCGAGTTTGCTCAAGGTTATGAGTATCTTGAGAGCAGATTATACTACTCAGTGGGGATGAATCCCAATCATCAAGACTTATAGCAATGCTGGTCTTGACACAGGCCATATTCCCTCTTTCTGTCTCATTCAGCTACTCCAGTTCAGGCTCTGTCAGCCTCAATATTGTTGGATCCTGTCACCTCATCATCATCAGTTAACATCAACACTGAGATGAGGATCAATCTGGCCAGCAAGTTGGCGCATCCACCATTTGCATAATACATCATAGGCAGCTCATCTTTTCTCAATTTATACTGCTAGTTAACATCAGCATTGTATCTTTTGACAGATGAAAATGAACATTTTCAAGCTGTAGAGGACATGAGTGCTTCCACATTGGACTACATACTGCTGCCTTGGTTACTTGTCCCTCCATACATGGAGACTGCTTACCAGTCTCAAAGGGGGGCATTTAACATATTGTATTATATTGCTCACATAATTAATATACAATTATATTAATTACTGATTATTAAGCTGTATATACTGTCTGGCTGCCTTATATAAGGCAGCCAATTTTACTGTTATATGTAGTACTAGAATTACATACCAATCTGGTTCTGCCATGTGACTATAAGGCTAAGCTTTTACTTGACAACATTTTAATAAAGACTGATGTACTGATTCTTCTCCAATCATGAACTCAAAAGCGAGTCTGATGGCAGTCTCATATCAGATCTGCCTGCACTTGAATACATATTGTCTTGGTTCCTGGCTACACATGCTTATGTACTTATGCACTACAAAAAAATTGCATGGCTGAATCATATATGTAGTTCTAATGCAGACACCCTCTTGGCAACAACTTTCATCCTCTGTAATAGACCTGCCTAGAAGGCATACATCCTTGTCTACTCATGTCTTAGTACTTCTGGTGTCTATCTTGCTGAATTAACATTTGCTTGGAGAGGCAGCCAATATATTATTCACAAAGTTCTTACAGTTGACTTCTGTGAGTGTTTTCTATGTCTAAGTTCTGACATTTTTCATGCTTCCTCAGCTTATCTGTACATCAACAGTTATGTTTGGTGGGATTTCACAATTGCATGCCAACTTGGTGTCATACTCACAAATTTCAATTCTTGATGCAAAGAAGATGCTAACTTGTCTTGCTAGGTTAAATTTTCTGTCAATGAATTGAAAACTTACAATGCTAAGTCTCCCCCCCCCAAATCTCCTGTACTTGCTTCTACAAATATGATCCTCCATAGTCCCAGCCAAGCAAGTGATACATTGAGTAGCTCAAAAAATATGACTCTCTGTAGTCCCAAAGCAAGTAATATTTTGAGTATTTTTGTTTTTTTTAGTCTGTTTCTTTGTAAATCCAATATTGTGTAGACCATCAAATAAGATGGTACAATCTCCAGTGTCTGAAACAAATAAGATTGTTAAATTGTTTACCACATAAAAGCTGGTAAAAATGCTCGAGCCAATATTTATGTCAAGCTATAGTGACCTGCTGTTCTGTAAGCTGTTAGCAGTGAGTTATATAATCTTCCACTTCCATTGACATGATCAATCTGTCCTGATGTATATAGTCAACATGTTCTGAAATTGCACTTTGACATATCAATTAAGCTTATAGATTCACTTTCCTTTATCATTTTATATCCAGTTGTCAATCTGTCATAATGCCAAGATTTGTTGGATGAAGATACATAGCAGCTTGAAAAAAATATATAACTCCTTTTAGTATGTACTTACTCACACTCAAAGAATCAATTGTTGTGATTTCAAGCCTTTTATCTACATCAACTGATACACTTGATATATTGAAATAGATAATTGGGGGGGGGGGCCATCAGAAACTGAGAAACCTTGATTAGTTATCTTGCACATGAATCACATCTTGTACTTGTACATATAGCATTAAAAATTGTCAACATGCTCACAAATAGATGGTCTTTCTAGTATCAGTATGATTATTACTGATTTTGATTTAACTCTCTAACAGGCTGTGGCATGATGAGCTGGACAAACCATAAACGAATCAAGCACATCTGATGTGTTGACAAATAATTTGTTAATCAAAGAGTATACAAATGTGTATTCACCAAATGGAAACTCTCTGTAATTCCTTTGAGACTGCTTAGTCTGAAGCCATTTCCTAGTCTCTTCAAAGGCCTCATGATCTTCCTAGGTGATACTATGGAAATCCTTCACTAGATGTTTGTTTAGATGCGGGCTCAATACACTAAGCTTTTGAGATCATTCTAGAGCGTCTTCTTGTCATGAGTTGTATATAATAGACAATATGGAATCATATGCACAACTGTTCAGCTTCTATAAAGAGGAAAAAGAGGAACAAGTATCTTGCAAAATAGACAAACTATCTGCATGACTCAACTGTCAGTGTTTGCTTGGACTATGCTCAATGTCTTCCTATATCTTCAATTTTCTTGTGCTACATGTTTTCTTATATACCTTGGCCCCTCTGGCAGGAATAAAAGTGTTTTTGGGCAATGGTTTTTCTTGTAATGGCCTCTCTCTTGATATTATATGCCAATTTATATCTATATACCCTAAATCATCAAATTGATCATTTTTACCCTGTCTCAGAGACAGATGCAAGTGAGGAGGAAAGTAGTGACAGTGCTGTATAGTAAGCCTGATAAGATTGACATTTGAACAAGTCAACAGGATTGAAAGGCCTAGTCTTCCCTTGGCTTGCATAATCAGTTATAGCATAGTTCACAAGTATTTTGACTTGTGATTACAAAATTGTAATTTTTTGATTGTTAGGTAGACTGCATTCAGTCTTCAGAAAGACCTTCTATTTGTACATTGTGTGGTGAATTCTTCAGTTTTATAAACAGTGTGTCTATTCTACATTGATCAACAGAACCTGCACATGACTTCCATCTATATATGTAACCTTTTTGACCATTTGTAATACAGAGCTCCGTGGCAATGTTAGTCTTAATAATAATAGGTAAGCTGATGCATAGCAACAGTTTGCCTGCAACTTGACCAGATTTAGATAAAGGAGGCTGCTTCCATAGAATATTCTGAATAGAGGAGTGTAGAGGAACTCTGTTTCTACCTGATGCTCCTCAACCTTTACCTTTGCATGTGCTTTCATCATCCTTGTCAAGTACAGTATCTTTGCTAAAGAAATATGTCAGCTTGAGTCTATTCTCCAGGGCAAATCTACTACTTCCAACTACATTGACAGTATCTTGATCTATGTTGTGTGCTGTTATAATAAACACATTATAGAAGTCATCATTGAAAAGTGAGGAGTCTGAAAGGTTGGAGACTCACTGAGACTCCAGGAACTGTGTATTGTCTTTGGTGCATGCTTGATACCTCATATTAGCAAGGGCAGTTCTAAAGGATTTGTCATCTGGACTTTGCATTGTCTGTCTTATATTCTCTCTAAATATGACTACTGTAGTAACCTGGTGCTAAACTGCTTTATCCAATGCAGCTTTTTGTGCATTCAGATCTATAGATTACATATCTATACTGTGATTATACAGTGCTGTATTCTCATGGCCAGTTACTGGTGGCAGCTAGGCAAAATTTTACCACCAAAAGAGAAGTGTAACAGACTTGCAATCTGAGCAAGACATGCTGATATCTTATACATATCTCTGCAAGACAACATGGACACTTCATCAAAAAATACATATTGTACCCCAATAAGGCACAACTTTACTTGAGCCAGTTGTGCTGGAGAGTCACATACCATATCATCAATTCCAAACAAATAATAGTAAGTTGATCCACCTGACAGTAATGCTGCAGTGCCGGTAGGAGCAACCACTGCAAATCTATGAAATTCTCTACAGGCTGTAAAGTATTGGGACAGCACCTTAAGGACCTGCATTTTCCTGGTGCCTCCCATACCCTCCATATACATTCTCAACTGTTCAGAGTTAGAAGTGGCAGTGTGGTTAGTTATTATTCTAAATGCTCTGGTTTGTTCATCATTGAGATTAAAACTGATAGTAATTTTAGATATAGTGGGTTCCCATTTAATATTTGAATGTTTCTTCTCTAGAAAACTATGATCACATACTTCCACAATGCCCAGCTTGTTGTATTCATCTGATCTTCTAACATACTGTTTGCAGACAGACAATATGTCTTTTTGCCTATCTTTTAGTATGAATGCATGAGTTTCACTGACCTTATGTTTCTAGTAAGTACTGGGCATATCTGATACCATAATGTAGTCAAACACAGGAGACAGTCCTACCACTTGGCCTTTCTTTCTGATGATCACTATTTTGTCAGATCCATATGAAATGTCAGTCAATTTTTCAGTTGGAGGGAGATAATAGGCTTCTACTCAGACTAAGCACATCAAGGGGCACTACAAGCCTACTGACACTAGATATACTGAAGACTCTAGCAATCCTCTCAGACACAGGACACCTCTAGACTTAGCGTTCTGCTATAGGTGTTGCTTATCAGTCTCAACCACCACTATTAAATTCTTTAGCATACATCATCTATTGACTTCAAAGATTTAGGAGGTCCAGGACTCATGGCACTAACATGATGGTAGGGAGGTGACTCTGACCAAACCTCAATTAGTTCCAAAAAGGAGTTAGCATTAGGCACCGCCATTTAATGAGGCACCTCAATTGTCAGGGGACTCCTCATTTTTTCCTTCTTTCACTCCTTATCTCTTTACTCTTCTTTCATTCATTCTCTTATTTCTTCTGACATTATTCTATTTTACTGTTTCTATTCTTTTAACACTATCTGTTAGTACTATTCTCAGCCCTTGAGGTGCTCTAGTTCTTTAACTACCATTCAGACAAGTGTGGGCCCCTCAGCACCACTATAAGCCTAAATTTGCCTGAGTTTGCCCCTTATTTGTGCAATTGTTTGTGTAGGCAATTTTTGAGTTTTTAAGGTTTTGTTGTACTGTACAGTTGTTTTCCATGCTTCAGAGGCCCCAGAAGCATCCAACCTGGCATAGAGAATCTCTAGACTTGTTTTCTTTGGATCTCCCTCTGCAAGGTGAGTAGCTATCATGATATTGTCAGTATATATTCTAATACACTTTGGATCTCCTTCTGCCAGCTGTGTGACTAAGCCACAGCCTCTAAAGGTTGCCCTTACATCAATCAGAAGTCTAAAGAACTAACAATGATGGAACAGGATATATTCTAACCTGACATTTTTACCCATCAAGAATTGATACAATATTTAGCACCAATATTAGAACTCATGGCATCTGTTGAGGATTTTCTGACCATATCCCAGAAAGGCCTGGCCAATCGGAATTACACTAAAAAGTGAGCAGACTCATACAATTTTAAGTCAGTTTAGAGTTGCCATAGCCAATGGGCTATAACATCATTGGTTGCCATCTCTATGTGTGCTAGTTGCTGTTGACAGGTCACCGTTAACTGTAACCACAAGATATGTCTAGATTACAGTGCTTACAGTTTGCTAGGTAGCATTGAAAGTGCTATTATTTAGCACATTGTTTTATCACATCTACTCAAGCACACCAGGACTCTGTTAGGACTCCTCACAACTATGCACGCCAGATGCTGGAGACAACATTGTACTGCATAATGTCCAGCGCACCCCAACCACAGTTGGCATCATCAATGAAAGAAGATGGTGCTATCATGCTGTGTGTAATGCAGGCACCAGATCTGACCACCCCATTTGACCTGGACCAGCTTGCCCAATATGCACTGGTCTTTGGTCATCCCATGTTGGAGAACACATATCAGAGCATTGCAGTAGATCTAGTCTACTGTATGTACTGACAAACTCTCTTTGGGTTTGCATTGTGTCAAGCTTTTTGTGCTAACGGCACAGCCAAGTCTATGATTGTTTGATGTATGACTCTGGTTATGGCCTGACCAGGTTTGTACCATGAGGCAGTTGCCTTTTATGATGCCATGTACCCTGAGCAACCTTTTGAGCCCCAGCATGGGCTCCAGCTCAAAATCCATTAAGTTCACATATTCAATGACTTTGCACAGAACTTTTTCAACAAAGACATGTTACGCATCTTATTACACAGCCAGATACTGCCAGACTTGGTGGACCACACATATATCTATGGTGTGGTCTTCCTGGAACAGCAGTTCCATGCTCTAACAATGTCAATGGACATCTTCAAGCAGATCAACAACAAATGCATAGAGCACTTGATCAAGTATGGTACCCCTCCCACAATTTCACAATGGAATGGGCAGTGATATGATGCTGTACCATCAGCCAGGAACACACCATGCACCAGAAGTCAAAATAAACATTTAATTATGGGCTGAAAACTGTAAGCCTCCTGATAGCAGTCTCAATAAAAATATATCTCCAAAATATTCCAATAAATACACAGAAAAGTACAGAACAACAGGCAAGGACCAGCTCAAACTATCAGCTCAACAATAGTCCAACTACTGTAATGGGGAGAAGAAGCATGGGAGCTGGCAGAAGTGACAAAATGGGATCAATTTGTGATGATCTAGATCAAGTTCAGATCTGACAAAAGCCCAATTTGACATGACTGAAAGGGAAAGGAAAAAGAAGCATAGAATGCAGGGAAGCGCTAAAAGGGGAAAGAAGAATATATGGATGAGATTATGCTAAATAGAGCTGAAGCAAATGGGGAAGTGGCAATCAGAAACATCTGGAGGAATGGTGGAACAAGAAGTTGAATAGTGGAACTGATGGTACTAAAACAGGCCTCCTAAAATTGGACTATCAAATATGTTCTGGAGGCTAGAGAGTTTACAACAAAGAGTCATATGTAGATAGTGGTCTGTGCACCAGAAAAACAGTATAAGTAGCCCAAGTTTAGTAGAGAATAAATAGGCAATTGATAGGCAAAGGCTTGGTGATTCCCAGGGAGTGAATTGCTTAGGCCAGAATTTGTTGAGAAACCTCCACTTTTTGGAATATTATTATTCTCATTCAACATTATAATACCTCAAAGCTTCTGCTTTCTGCAAGATTATTGAAAGCATTCAACATTATAATAGCTCAAAACCTCTGCTTTCTGCAAAATTATTGAAAGCATTCACAACAATAATAATCCATTTTATCATCAAAGTCAGTGTGAATTGAAGGTTGTATTCTATACTAGCAAGCCTCAGAACTATCAGTACTACTTGCAACCAAGTACTACATCAGGAAATGACCAAAGATGATCATTGTCATCTCATGTTCAAAGATGATAAGGAGAATCATCTTTCAGAGAATCCTGAGGCCAATGGCCTCTATTATCTTATTGGCATGAACTCTAATTGGATCAACCTCCTAAAACACATGTTGCTGCATGGTACACTACCAACTATTGTCTGAGCAATTAATGTTACACTTACTGAGCCTATGTTAGTAGATACACCTGCTGTCAAGGGATCAACCACTCTACTGAGAATGGAATTGGCACCTTCCTCTTCCACAATTAATGTTGCGCCAGAGAAGAAGTTAATGGTGACAGGAACAAGCATTGATAGGATTTCACACAAGCTAAGTGCATCAACGGCAGGCTCAGCATCAGTTCTGGACACCTTGCCATGTGCATTTCGAACTTGGCATACATGATTTATCTATTTTAAG
The DNA here is from genome assembly GCA_003313075.1 of Termitomyces sp. MG16. Lineage (NCBI taxonomy): Eukaryota > Fungi > Basidiomycota > Agaricomycetes > Agaricales > Lyophyllaceae > Termitomyces > Termitomyces sp. MG16. The sequence continues at coordinate 14,237 of QGOA01007984.1, forward strand.
CCTTACCTGATGGACACACACAGCAAGCAACAGATCCAATCAGTAATAGCGCTAGCATCATGCCACCAGCAAGCATTGACAGGTATCATCAATCAATCAGCATGTGGCATAGCTAGCTGACAACAGCACTTATGAATTAGGAATAATGTTATTTACTCATGATGGGCAGCTTGATGTTTATCCTGGCACCTGATGCCTGTTGGTGCCCCTCCCTCAGTCAGACAGACAGCTTTCTTGCTTTATCTCTCAATATTTAGTTTAATGCATGATGTTTAATTACATTGCTTACAGTTCACCACTCCTTGGCAACTCTTAGCTACTTAGTGACAAGGAACTTATTTTCACTATAAATACTTACCATTGTCACTAGTTACCACACAGAACAGAGTACCCTGTTTACTCCTCAGTTTACCTCATGGTTCAGATTTCATTTGCCTTGACTAAGTTCATAGTTGATAAGTAGCTGAACACCTCTAGCCTGCTTGCTGCAGTTACGCCTACAGAACTTACACACCTTGCATCTATGGCAGGCAACACATAGCTTAGACACCACTAAGCCTCTCATCTTTGTGACGCATTACTTGCCACACTTCACTCATATCTGCCTCCCTCCTCTATACAGGTGCACTTTGTTGTTAGTGCATCACCCTTACCGCATATTCCTTGCCAATCACCCTTACTGACTTGTACCTAAGCTTACCGTTTAACTCGTTTCTGACTTGTTCTCTGGGAACTGCCCAGAACTCCCTCAAAAACTTAGTGTGCCCAACACATTGTGTACAGGTCAGTAGCCGTAAACAATATCTGCTACTGATCTACTTTTGAGCATCATCAGCATGGTTGCAAGAGCCTCATTGGATGGGTCATAGACCTTTTTTAATTGTTAAGTAAATCTAAGTATGAACTCAACATTCTCAGGCTAACCCACACTTCAGGGTAGCATGTATTTACAGCAGACAGATGTTTTTATTTTTTATTTTTATCTTACTTTTTTGCTGTCAGGCTGATATGTGCACTCATGCACTAAAAGGTTGTAAGACTCAGCATGACAAGTGTCTACACTCAACACTACTGCTATGGACAGTGCTATTAACTTTCTACAGCTATGCAGTGTGCATTATTGCCTGATGTTATGCACTTTTGTACAGATTTATAGCTCCACCTCTAACCTAAGACTGAGTATTTGTCTCATTGGGGAGTATGCAATGGAGCATCACCCTTGTTACAAGCATCAACGATGTCAGGTTCTGCTGAGTTGGGGGCTTTCTGAAAAAGCAATGCCCTTACAAGGCGGACTTGATCTATGTGTACTTGGGTGGTCTGGAACTCCAGACTGTGCTCCAGGGTTCAAGATGCAAACAAGGGATTCCCAGGGTAAGGGACTTAGTCTGGGAATTGGGAGAAGTTGAAGGATGAAGGGTCTGAGGGGATCCCAGGATGTCTAAGATGGTTCTCAGGATTTAATGAGTGGTGGCAGAGGCAGTATTTAATGAGTGGTGTGCCAGTGGTCTTGTGGCATGGGGTGCTGCCAGGAGTGTCCCAGGGTGGGTCCCAGAGAGGGGGTTGTGACAGTTGATTCTATCACTGCAGTTGCTAAAACTTGAGGATTATCTTTCTAGCCCACATGAACTGCTGGCATCTCCTACTGCACCAGACATGGTGTGATTACATTAATCCCTTGCTCTATCCTTTGAGGCTATACATCAGTTTTCTGAAAGGGGGCATGGAACTTGGAACCTCTAGAAGGTTTTTTTTATTAATATATTTTTACTATGGACCAGCTTCAGCACCTCAAAGCAGTGTTGATATTGTATTAATTAATAAAAGTAAAGTAGATTACAAAAAGAAATAATTACAATAGTAATTATTCCTTAATTAAATTATATATTATATTGTCTTTACTTCTGTTTAGGGGTATGTACAAAGAAATCTACTGATTTGGCAGATTCTGTGTCTTGTGTGAGTGAAAATCTATTCTCTTACAGATTTCCTGACACCTTCCAAGAAGGGCCCCATCAAGTCCTGATGGAGCACATTGACAGCCTCACAGAGAAGCATCTAGCTGACATTGAAGTTCATTCCTGATATTGCATGGCCTGGAAATAGTGGTGGCACATAGAGCTCAAATACAACCTGCACTATATGGTCACACCAACATTGGCCTCTAGGCCCCTTTCCATGCTGCCCCAGCCTCATCTTACCACACTTCCTATAACCTTCACCCTGGTGGCTTGCCCCACAATAGATGTGGATGCCTCTCAACAGCATTCCACCCCCCTCTCACCTGCCAATGCTGTGGTGCTCTGGGCCACTTTATGTGCAACTGCTCCCATGGTCTAGAGGTGTGCTACCTGTCTCTGGAGGAGCAGGAGGAGCTGCTCTGCAGCTCCTGGCAGGATGCAGCTAGTGTGTGTCATTTCTGGATATGTCTACTCTGGATACCCCATAGGAGAACCTGGTCAAAGGGATGGCAGAGCAGGAGTCTAAGGAAGATTTTTAGAGGCACAATGGGTGAAGAGTACACCTCCACTACAGTACAAGGTGAAGTGGAAAGACTACAGTATCAAAGACATATCTTGGAAACCCTCCAAAAATGCCCATGCACCAGCCCTCACCCAGGAGTTCTACTGCATCCACCCTGATGCACTATGAGCCATTCAAGGCATCTACCAAGTTGACCACACTATCCAAGAGCTATTCTACCTGGTGCATTGAGATGCCACACTCTAAAGGGGGTGATGTCAGGGAATTTCCTTTTTTGGCACTTCTTCAGCACCTCCTGGCCCCCCTCAGCAACTCCCTGGCACTCTCAGGGTTTCTCTGAGAAGCTTTTGGGACCCTTCTAATCCTTTTTGGAGTAAGTTTTACATACTGTACAGTTTTTCCCACACCACTGCCATTGTGCTGATGCACCACATCAGAGAGATCCTTAGACTTGTTCTCTTTGAATTTTCCTCTGCCAGGTGATTAGTTATCCTCCTCATTGTATAATAGCCTGTCTGATAAACCTTGGATTTTCCTTTGCCAGTTATGTGATTAGCCATCAGAGGGTCACTCTTACACTAGTCAAATCCTGGTGAGAAACTGTTTTGTGTTGAAATTCCTGAATCACCCCCAAATCTCCTTCCTACAGCTCAAATCCAGAGTTTTTCTGCCTTGCTTGTGTAATTGTTTATTTAGGCAATTTTTGAGTTTTTTAAGGTTTTGTTGTCCTATACAGTTGTTTTTGAGGCCCCAGAAGCATCAGTCCTAGCATAGAAAATCTCTACACTTGTTCTCTTTGAATCTGTGCCAGATGAGTAGTTATTATGATATTGTTAGTATATACTCTAATATACTTTGGATATCCTTCTGCCAGCTGTTTGACTGAGCCATACCCTCTAGAGGTCATCCTTACAGTTAATTCCATATTAAAGTGGGTAAATGACTTCATTATCCATTTTCAGGCATCATTCTGCATTTGTGTTCCTACTACAAGAAAACTCTTATTTGGTTCGCAGCAAATTACCTAGGATAGCCTGGGCCCCTCAAACACACTCTGTTTGCTGATTCTTTCAAATACATAGGGTTTAGTGGTCTTTCATTTATAAAACAGTCATGTTACTTACCATTAAATAAAAAGAAAGAATATTTAGCAAAATTAGATGAATGGTCAAGGTGTAGTGCTGTCACTTTAAAATCTACTGAATCCTTGATAGATACTCTGAACTGTGTTTGTCTCATCATACTACTGAGGCACTCACATCTTCAATTGTTGTGTGCCTTTCATGCATTCTTTCCTTCAAATAAAAGTTGTTTTAGTAAACATCATCCAAATGGGACTGTCATAGCAGACATCAAATGGTGGAAACTGACATTGAGCTGGGATTTGTCTGGAATAAAATCAATTGGCCTTTAGATTTTATTGGTATTCAATTGTTTGTAGATGCATTGACTTCTTCTGTTTGATAAAATCTATATGACATTTCTCATGATATTACAAGATTAGTGAGACCATACATTCCTCAAAATCTTACTCCAGTTAATACTCAACTCAGGCCTGAACAGACAGACTATATGAAAGAAAACAAGTTAAAGGTCAATTCTGTGATAAATCATGCCCTCAAAGCATGGCATCTGCAAAATGACTTGCTGTGGTTGGGTTCATCAAGGCTCAAGTATACCCTTAAAAGCACAGAGAATTTATGTCCTCCCAAATCAATCAAAGAAACATGCCCTACTACTGTATTGTGCAAGATGTTGGAAATTGTTAGGGATAGACTCAATCTTTCTTCTCCTGAGGATATGTGTATTTGGGCCATCACAACCACTTATTGTTGAGATCCTGTGTGTCCCTGCACAACATGTCAGTACACCATGTGCACTGATCAATCAGGGTTGTATGAAAATGATGGACTATATACTGGAGACAAAAGCTCAGCCATGCTTTGACGTTATACAGAGACTGAGGGTGAGCAAAAGATTCATACATACAACAGACCAGATTACTTACATGTACTATAGATTAACCTCTGTTATATCTTAGGAGTGCACTTCCAACACTTATTTCTGGGCACAGATACATATGGGAGATATGTCCAAAGATGGAGAAGAGCTATGATATTTCAAGGACTTGTACTTGAAAACAGTTTGGAGTGCCAAATGCAACCAGTGCTTGAACACTCCATTTATACAGAACCAAGCAGAGGGGTTACAAAGGCCTAGGGGAGACAGTTGTTATTACTCATCAAAGGAACAAATTTGATCCTATCATTGCTTTGGAAAATCATGCTTGCATCAATAACTGTGCTTTAAGTAATACTATTGCTGCCTTTCAAAACTCTTCTGGAGCAATGGATTGGTCTGACCTGTCAATGCATGTAGAGAAGATTTAGTTCAATACTTACTGATAACGGGATGCCTCATATAAAAGGCCAATGTTTCCACATTGGGGTAGTATTGAATAATCATCATTATGCCCAAGGAGACTTATATGCACTGTAATGGCCCAACATATGAAATCAAGACTGATGTTATAGAGAAAATGTCTGCCAAGAAACAAATTGTGTAGTTAAGAGCATGTTATCAAACCCGGATCAGTCCTAAATTTCCCCTTTCTAGATTTGCATAAAGTCCACCAAGTATTTCACTGCCAAAATGTCCTTGACCATACATGACATGAACCACCTTTCTTGCATTGACTTCAAAAATGACGTTTTTTGCATCCTCGTCATCTCCAACAACTTTGGCAACAGTGGAGTTGCGAAGTATTGGACCGTCTGGTGCCATAAGTTCAGGAAGGCGTTCAGCAACATCCTTGCATATTTCAGGAGTCGTTGGTGCAAGAATATTTTTGGCAAAGTCAAGGGTCTCTTCAAGTTCCTCACATGTAAGCTCTGGATCAACATCTGCAGCACCCTGTATGACTGATGTGAACACTGTCAGAACAGTGTATTATCAATTCAAAGTGTGTTGCATTTACCAGGGCGCAGAAGTTTAAAGGCTTTGTCAAAATTATCTTGATCAATGTCAGATAAAACATCCTGGGCTTGTGCTCGAATTTGTTTGTAAATGCCAAGGACAACGACAAGGAAGCTAAAAACATCAGCAGTCTCACATCACAAAATTTTTTGAAAACGCACCGAGTATAAGAAACCCCAACCTTTGTGTTGTGAAATGAGGCAGCTTCAGTTTCAGTGCAATGTCCCCTGATAGATGCAGCAATGGTGGTGGCAGCCGACAAACCACCAGTGAAGGCAAGATGAACTCCCGAAGAAAAAAAGGGGTCAATAAATGCTACAACATACTAAGATGGGAATCTCTTTATATTTGTAGGGAGACACACCTCCAGCGTCACCAGCAATTCGATAATAAGGACCGGAATATTGAGAAGCAGAGTAACTATAGTCACCAGCAGATCTGATTTCGCTGATCAGTTCAGCGCTACCCAAAAGATTCAATAGACCAGGAGCCTGCGCCAACTGTTCAACATATAGTGCAGTAGTTGAACTATCCTTGTCATTACTGGACAAAGAGGATTTTTTAGCCATGTATGACTCTTTCGAGAGGATAACTCCAACGGATATTGTGCCATCGTGCAAAGGAATGTACTAAGACCAGCCAGTCTCATCTGTTGGATGTTACCTGTCACATGAGGAACGACATCTTCTTGTTGTTGGAAAAAGGTAACGAACCAGTAAGTGCCTCAAACCAGGGTGCGTTTTCTCGTGTAGTACCAGGGGAATAGCGACCTCCACCCCTCCAATAGCCCCAAAAGGCCATGTTCTTGAGTGATTTATTGAATCGTCTGTTTTGAAGGTACTTTGTACACAATAATCCAGTTTGACCTGATGCATCGACAAGATAATCAAAGTTGATCAACTTGGTAATTCCATCATACGTCTCGTAGACGGCTGACACGGGTCGTTCACCTGAAAACTTGATGTCAGTAACTTTGCACCCTTCAAAAACTTTCACTCCTGTCGCCATTGCGTGGCACAAAAGGAGGTTGTCAAATTGTGAACAAATCTATAAACATAACAAGTGAAAGTTCAATTTCCACGATTGCATAGCAGAACGTACAACATTCCAGGCAATATTTTCGGGATCAAGCTCAACAAAGTCGGTGTCTGTTTACATCACTTATCATCAAGTCGTCCTAAGAATTACGCTGGAACTCACAGCCTTCACGCTTTTCCTGGTTAAGCTTGACAGCTGCTCCTGGCTGGAAGCCTGATCTGCATGCTACTTTGACATTACATGGGGTGGCATACCTTGATAACAAATCCATGAGCCTTGACGAGTTCTTTGCTTCCAATGAATGCCATAAAATGGCGACAAGAAGGAAGCATGCTCTCGCCGATGTGATAACGAGGAAAGAAATCCCGCTCGAGGAGTGTCACATCGAATCCCTCTATGGCCAGATGAGAGATGATTTACACAAGAACACAATCAAGGACTTGCCTCTTGCCAAAGCAGTGGCAGCGTAAGACCCAGCAGGGCCCCCACCAATGACCAAAATAGTCGTAGAAATAGGCTAGGTGCCGTGTGAGACACTAAGATAGTGACAAACGCAAGGCCTTACCTGAGTCATAGTGTGCTTGTAGTGCCTAATGAAATACGCCGCTTTATATTCTCTTTGAGGCCAGACCAGTGGAAAATTCTGCCTTGATCAAGAAGCTGGTTTGTTTCATTTTATTAACCCTGAGCTGAGCTCAACACAATCATCTGTTAATCTTTGACGTGCCAACGGAGATAGAGGGATACCAGAAATTCCATTCTGATTTAAACGTTCTGATGATGAGGATTGCTAAAAGGAAACGGACCTTGGAAGGATTTTTGCTAATGTTTGACGGAATATGACTGGCAGAGCAAGGGCAACCGCGCTAGTTTACAACACACAGTCAGGCTGAAACGGATTTTATGCACCCACACATCAGAGTCATAAGTTTTCTACCTCCTCCCAGGTTAAGGAGTACCCAGGCATGCAGTATCCACATTGGCTAAAGAACTTAATGCCAACGGAAGGACGACTCCATCCTCATCATGTCCACCACCAGCGGGCATATATTGATGACGGGCATACCACACAGTTTGCCAGGGGTGAATTTGTTGACTGGAGCTTGCGTTAAGTTTATTTGTTTTAGTAGTTATTACATTGAGAAGGGCGTCTCATCATTTTGTTTCTTGCGAGGAGTGGCCTTACACTAGCCTTGATCCAGTACATCCCTTCAGACGCTCGCACGTTAATATTCGCAGGTTAGATGATTTTTTCCGTCGCGAAGATATCTGGAAACGCCAAAAGCTTGTATCCTTCCTTGCTCTTCCAGGAGGCGTCAAGGAGAGCAACAAAATCCTCCTTCATGTATCGATTACTCATCTTACTCTGCAGACAAAACGACAAAGCCAACTGAGGCTCAACGTTCAGGGTTTGTGTAACGGAAGTCTACCCAGAAGAGTAGTGTTTCGTCACACGAGATTAGAGCCTCACTATAGAACTGGGTTAAGTCCTAATATTGTGAAAGCTACCTAACAAACCATAGAATACGACTATTTATACTAAGGATAACTACGGAACATTGGGTAATCATAATAGGGGGAAATCGGTAATAAATGGACCTGCAGAGGAGAACGTGTGACCTATCTGGGCAAAGGTCACGACGCCGCTACATACGCCCTCCAGACGAACCTCGAGAGTGGAGCGTCTCACAGGTACTGGCTCATAAAC
>QGOA01007991.1:0-19373 GCA_003313075.1 Termitomyces sp. MG16
TCAACAAAACGGAAAGGCTGAAAGATACATTCGCACCATTGAAGATACTGCTCAGACGTTAATGGCCGAATCAGGACTACCGATGTCTTTCTTAGGCGATGCCGTTCTGACGGCACAATATCTTCGCAATAGACTACCAACCACTACACTGCCGGGCCTTACGACTCCTTATGAAATACTCGAAGGTGTTAAACCTGACTTGTCACATCTTCGCGTATGGGGTTGTCAATGTTTTGTGTTGAACCCACGGGAGACTAGGAAGAAAGGGGATTCCAAGAGATTTGAAGCAATTTTTGTGGGTTACGATGAACATCGCATAGGCTGGCGAGTACGTGATCTCAATGGTCGATATTATTTCTCAAGAGATGTGGTCTTCAACGAAAATATTCGAGGAAAATTACGGCCTGGTATGACAACAACACTGGATTCTTCATCCCAGCCCATATCTTCGACACCGAATTCTTTATCATTGGATTTGACGCATCCGGAGATATTGGAATCTACACCAGACCTTCAATCTCGTACTTCAGAACATGACGAAGTTCATGATCGACCCAAACGTCGCGTCAAGCAAACGGAAGCTGGGAAATTGTTCTTTGAAGAAATAGCAAAGAGGAATGAAAGGCTTACTAAGTTACGAGCGGACCGTCATGCACGAGTAGACCCACATCAAAGTCTTTCCGCGATATTGGACATCGACTCATTGATAAGGACAATCCACTTTCCCAATGATCTTGACGATTTAACACAACTTGAGGATTCCACGATGTTTGAGTTCAAGGCTTACGCAACATATGGCAGTGATACACCTCCTTTTCATACCGAATCTCAAGAATATAATCTCGAGAAGGCTCCAGAGAATTTTCGGGAAGCAATGAAGAGGTCTGATGTGAAGATTTGGTGGAGGGCGATGGGAGAAGAAGTCGAAAGTTTAAGAGAACAAGGAGTCTTCACTCCGACAACATTACCAGACGGGAAGAAAGCTATAGGAGTTCGATGGGTTTACGCATTCAAATACAATCCGGATGGTACAATTATACGAGGAAAAGAAAAAGCTAGGCTGGTGGCACAAGGATTCAGTCAACGACCTGAAGACTATGGATCAACATACGCTCCGGTGGCTAAAATGACCAGCATCCGGATTGTACTGGCATATGCAGCGATGAATGACCTGGAAATTTTTTCATTTGACGTCAAAACGGCTTTTCTCAACGCACCGCTCACACATGACCTATACTGCAAACAGATTCCGGGATTCCCTGATAAAGATCCGAAGATGGTCAATAAACTACTACGAGCAATCTATGGATTAAAACAGTCATCAAGAGAGTGGTACAATCTGTTGCGAGAAGTTTTAGAAGGCATTGGGCTGACGAGGTGCAAAGTTGATCACGCGGTATTCTTTGGGACTTTTACCTCGCCTCCGCATCAAACGATTCCAAAACCAGCGAATGGAGAAAATCTATTCATTATAGTATGTGTTCACGTTGATGACGGTCTCAACATCACGAACTCGAAGGAGTTATACGAGTGGATGATAGGGGAAATGAATAAGAGATTCCAGGTGAAGGACTCAGGAGCAACGTCGTTATATCTTGGAATTCGTCTTGACAGGGATAGACAAAACAGGAAACTTTGGTTGTCACAGAAGGGATACATTCTGGATCTATTGACGACATATCGTTTACTGGATGCTACGCCATTATCGTTACCACTAGTAGGCAAACTGGACGACCTCCCAGATCCTCCGGCAAATGCAATTCCAGAGGTAGCAGACGAGGACATACGAGTGCATTATCAAAGGCTTGTAGGATCTATCCTATATCTCAGCCTGTGTACCCGTCCGGATCTGGCGTTTACGGCGATGTCTCTCGGACAATATAACTCGAATCCAACAAGGGCTCATCTCTTAGCAGCCAAGAGGGTCTTACGCTATCTTCTAGGCACAAAAGACTTTGCCATCGAATACAATTTCTCTCGTCAACATTCAGATCCTCCCACCAAGCTACTTCTACCAGCCGACTTTGGAGCGGTTGATGCAGACTGGGCTTCAGACTCATCAAATCGGAGAAGCACCACTGGATACGCATTCTTTTTATACTCGAGTCTAATCTCTTGGTCTTCAGTCAAGCAGCGTACGATTGCGTTATCCTCGACAGAAGCGGAATACATGGCATTATCACATGCTATGCGCGAAGCTCTATCCATTCGTTACCTTCTTACTTCTCTCGATTTGCCGATTCCACGACCATTCCCGATTCTCTGTGATAATCGAAGTGCTTTGGATATTGCGAACTCCGATTCGATAACGTCGAGATCCAAACATATTGACATCAGATATCATTTCATTCGCGAACACTTAAATACAGGATCGTTCAAGACTTCATGGATATCCACATCGGACATGGTGGCTGATATCCTCACCAAACCTCTTCCCAAAGAACTTCACAATAAATTCATCAAATCTCTTGGTATTGTTTCTCGGTCGTAATTCTTTTCTCATGTTCCCACTTTTACGCTGATGGGGTTGTGTTATGCCGGAAAGGATGGTCAGCTTCATAGTGGTCACATGATCATAGACTTAGTTTCAGATTGACGCGTTACACAACCTCAGTTGTTCTCCTTCATCTTGACGGACACTGAGGTTGTGAGTACTTTGTTTTCTTACTTCTTATTTCTTACTAAACTTATTCCGTACAATGCAGTTTCGTTTCGTTAACTAGGTAAAATAATATAGTTGTTCTCCTTCATCTTGACGGACACTGAGGTTTTTCGTTTCGTTAACTAGCTGTGAGATCTGGCACAACAAGTATCATTGAACGTACTACCACCAGAGTTTCCAGGATTCATGAGGGCATATAAGAGATATTATATCCAAAGTTTCAGAGCATCCCGAGTTGTGATGTGCGAGATACAAGGGTTGAAGTGTCTGAGCGTGACGTGATCAGATTTCAAAGTCCGCAGCGCGTCGCGAGGTCACGCGCCAGTGATGACTGCAGTTGATCGGAATTTTGATGTGAAGAAAGGGTGTAGCGTCGAACCGGTCACACTATTGTGTGACCTCCGCGTATGACAGATACCCCATCGCCACTCGGCATCTGAGTCGGCATCGGCCTACGATCTAGAGTAGAGAAAAAGGTGAAAATGCGTGTGGGAGGTTCCTTGTCACGCAGAGGCCTCCGAAAACGCTTTCTCACGGTGTTCGCCTTTACGCCGAACTGCCAGAGCGGAGTTGAAACTGGCCGTATATGGTGCCGAAGTCGATTTGTCTTATAGTATTGAGCTTTGTCGACCTCTGTCCACGTCAAACCCACCACATGGGATTCTGTTACTGGCAGGAGTAAGAAAGTACCAAATCCTTAGTTGTGGACCACCGCAATGAGTAGTAGAAGCTGGTCCGTATGTTTTCTTGTCATTTGCTTCGTGCTCATTTCCTCAAGCTTGAACCACAATGCCGATAACTGGTGTATGCTCATATCGGGCAACGCAGTTGAAGTTCTCCCTTATCTACTTCGATTTTCCCCGGTAGCAGCTGCCTCAATTAGTCTGGCAACAGCTTTCCACAAAACACGAACTACAACACGATATTCCATTGGAGCTCCAACATTGTTTCTCTTGCCCCCGTCATGCCTTTGGACAAAGGCATAAACGTGTTGATGACAAGACTTTTTCAGTCTAACTACATCTACCAGTTGTTCACTCAAGGCTTCCAATATATTACAGGTAGAATGAGTGGGATCGGTGTGTATCGCAAATTGGTCATTTTTCGTCGACTTACCTGTCTTCCCAGTTCACCCAGAGCCACAGCTCACAATGGGAAATCGATGTATTCTCGATGAGTGTGCCACAGGGCGAAATAGCAGCACAAAGATGCCCGTTTGATCAGTCATCGAGAGCAGGAGCCACTCAAGGCACGAACTGAGGATACTTTCTGCTTTTTCCACCCTATGTCGACAGTTGCCCTCATGGGAGTAAACCTTAGATATGTTAAAGAGACTGTGGAGCCGGCGCTAAATACACAATATAGCATGAACTACACGAGATCAAGGTCTGTAAGGATGAATCGAAGAAATCAAGAGGTGAATAGCATGTTATAAGTACAGAGTATCAGACGAACTACACATGGATGATCAATGTCAAAACTTTCCATGCCTAAGGTTGTCCTTGTAGTCATAGAAGGTGTCGACGTTGACACGAGCACCATATAAAAACGTGTACACTCCTCTGCGACGCGGCTTGACATTCGTAGCCTGTAGGTGGTCATTTAGACATTCCAGCCAACTATGCCAAAACTGGGAAACGAACCTGCTTTGTATGGATAACAGGTGCCTTGTGCATTCCTATAGCTCTCTTCAAGCAATCTAGGTGAATGCGTGTAACTCTGCAAGAAGAGATCAATCAAACAGAGCTAACAAGAAGATACAAAGATACATACTCGATGTTCTGTAAAGCGCTTCGAACAACCTGACAAGAATGCTTCTTAGCTTCAAGCTCTGTAGGAAAACCAAATTCAACCACAAGGGGTGGACTGGCTTGGAAAAACCTACTGTCCATATCGTCTGGCAACTCACTACTGTCCTCGATCTCACTGGGCCCTGTAACTTCCAATTTTCCAATCTTTCCAAAGGCAATGCTGAGCTGCAAGATGTCAAGGGCTTTACCAGAAGTTGATATGCCATTCACACACATTACAAGGTGGCAATTTGGTGTTGGGATACAGCGTCGCAAACAACGGTGGGCACGCTGTGGGGAATTGAATGGCCCTAAATGGACAGAAGCACACGTGACGACCACCACGACAACGTCGGACACCCAAATTGCGCCAGGGAATACTGTGGCGACACCGGAGATCGTACTGCTGCCTGGCAGTATCATTGTCGCTGGGTCCGTCAAACGATAGCCATGCAGCCCGTACATAGACTAGACTTTGGAAGTGTCAAAAATGAGTAGGTGATGTTGGAATCGACTCTGAATGACGACGACGTTAAGACAACCGTTTTTAGCCAGCAAGTGGTTGTTAAGGACATATAACAAATCATGGACTGGTCTTGTCTTGGCATGGACATCTCAAGAGTTTGCACGTAGACCCCATAGAGTGGTGATAGTGAGACGTTTGAGGCTGTCAGAGACGATGATGGTCGATGTCGAGGCTAAATGTACCAGAGGAACGGTGAGAAACCTCGGACTTGTGACACGGGAAATAAGTGAACGGTAGAGCAGTATTCTCGAGCGCAGCAGCCACAGAGTGCAACTAGACTCTACAGCAAGCAGCAAGACCGGGCAGGATGGGATATACAGAATGATCATTTGAGGAGAGGAATTCATCTTGGATGTCGGTATGTAAGCAGTAGGGTGGGCAATTCAGGTGTTGCCAGTGTTTGCACCACTTTGACCAAGTAATCAAATTAAATTGAATACAAAATCACGAAGTCACGTTCTAATTCTCGCAGCTGGTGTTGAGAGAGAACAATGTAGCCATACTTAGAATATCGGTACGCGGCTTGCTTCTACGCAAGATATCATTTTCTATGGTCATCGACGCCGCTACCCTTGTTTGTTTGGCCCGCTTTGGCCCTATGTAATTCCATTCCGGAGATCATATTGACGTGAGCGCTCAGTGCCCGAAAATCAACTTTATCACCTGCACCTGGCATCCAGAAAGTCGATATCTTCCACCATCCCGGTCGTCTTCAAGGAAGGAATAGCTGCAATGAAAGACATGGCCGGGGATTAATTGCGTGACCCAGGCAAATAACAACAATCAGGTTCATTCGGACAAATTGAGTAACATGAAAGACTGATACTATTCCACCCCTTTCCTCTGAGTCGGATGTCACGAAGGCGTCACACCTTAGTAAGATGCTCAATTCACACTCCGCTGCACTGTAAAGAAGACCGAGACGCAAGAGAACTTTAGACTCCGCCTTGCCGCTGAATCGGCAGGCGTGACAACTCTTTACCATTCGCCACCAAGGGACTCAGCAACGAGACCTTGTCTCACCCCGGACTAAGTCGGGAACACATTAGGTATGTTATTTCACGTTGTATGTCTTGTTTGAAGTGCTTAGGATGGCTGGTTGTGGCAAAACATTGTTTTGTCCGACTCAGAGGGGACTCCGAGCTAAAGGGGTGGAATAGTATACGATAACGGAACATATCTACATCAGGTAAATACAGGTTCCGCAAATGCGAATATGACTCCGGAAATAGTCAACGGGTAAAGAGACAATGAAAAGGCAAATGATGAAGGGATCGATAACATGACCAATGACAGGTCAAGGGTATTCTGGTGGGAACAATTTGTCTTAAATGACTTCGGCGTTTGGTGCCGTTCTAAGGAGAACTACAGAAGTGTTTTTTAATCGACCCGGAATGTGCCAGCGGCTCAGGTAACCTCAAAGATCGGTGCATATCTTCTTCTGGTCTTGTCTCGATTGAAAACTAAGCAATTATCAAGTTGTACCAGAACGGGAAGCATATTTGGGAGAAGAGGACGTCCTGCACATGACAATTTAGATTTCCCAAGTTAGTAGTATAGCTTCTCGAAACCTGAGGACCGAAAAAGGATCGGCTGCTATGAAAAAACATGCCAAAAAGAGTATTCCTAAAACTGTCACAAGTCCGAACTCGTCCTTGGATTCGTAAAGTAAAGAAAATCACAAATTGCAGCGGTGGATTCAGGAAGAGGTAATTATCATGATAAAAGTCGACCAGAATACTCGTAGCTGAGGCTGGCAAGGTGGTCTAGAGCTTGTTGAGCTGCCCGCTCGCGAGCAGCGCCTTTGCTTCTGCCCCAGCCTTCACCGCGCTTGACCCCGCACACTATTAAATATAAACACTGAGTCCATAATCGAAAAAAGAAAACTTTCCGTGGCCCTACCATATACGGTGGAAGTCCAGGTAGGGTTGTGTTCAGGCCCAGTGCGGGTTTCGCCCTCGTAGCTGACAGGTGTAAGCCCGCGGGCAGCCGCCATGTTGTTCAGGTGCATCCTATAATCTCCTGACAGGTGACAGAAGAAATTTATACGAGAAGTTTGAGATGTGGAGTTACTAGCTCACGCGATTCAGTGGTCGCATGGTCTGTTCAATTCTGATATCAGAACAGGAAGTTAAGAATCATCGTCTCACCAACTTACGTGAAGGATGAGGAGTCCCATGATCTGGTGGGTTTGGTAATCGTTTGAAGTGAATCGAGGGAATGGTAAAGCAAAAACTTACGATACTGGGGTGTTGTGATATATCTATGCGTGGAATAGGCTAATGAGTGACTTCTTAGTCAAGGCACAAAATTTTTGATTGAGTGTCTTTTACGGTTAGAATTTCCTTGAACAATCAAGTAAGAAGGAAAAGTGGATGAGAAATATACCAGCATCAAAGCACGTACTTTGGGCGAGTCGCTGTCGAAGGTCACTAAGGGCAGAGCCAGAAGCCATTTCCCAGGCCATATTTTGATCGGGATGTGTCGCAGAGTAAGGTACGCCATCCACTAAAACTCTATTGTCAGTAACTCTAAAGACTTCATCGAGAGAAGATACAAAGTCTTACCTGACACTGAAACTTCGCAGAGACTCGGATAACCAGTGTCATACTGCCTATAACCCACTGACAAACCATGCCAATTCGCAAAAGTTTCAAGTTCTCGTTGAGCACTTGCTGAGAAAAATTGAGTCTGGTCAAGAGAAAAATGGGAAAGCCCGTTACACGACATGTTCTATGAGATAGTCCTGGCACGATAATAGGTACGGATGCAACTCCTGGTCCAAACCGCTCTTAATTTATACAGAAATGATGGGTACACAGTCCCAACATTACGTCTGAGAAGGGTACAAAGGACTGCAGCTTGAAACTGTAAGGCATGTCTATGTGGGGCAAGCGAGCCGCGTTAGACATGTCGTAGTAAGGACACGTCAGGGGTCGTTGTTGTGTGTATGGGAGCAGATATTGAGATCTGCGTCACGGCAAGGGTCAAACCGCTCGGGAGAACAGGAACCATCGAACCAAAGGGGTAATAGAATGGAATCTACCAGGTCTATTTTGCGTGAGTGATGGTTCATGACAAGGGGCTCAGATTGCGACAGAAAAACTGTCCTACTTGACGACTTGACGTCGGGGTTTGAGCGCTTATCACTGGAGTTTCAGCCTATCGATATCAAAGTTTCAGGCTATCTATCATCTTTGAAAGATCTGAAGGTTAATGGGTCGTCACATTACTTTTTGAACGAAGATCCTGGTTGAAACGCGTATGTGATAATGTGGTCACGTCCTGGCAGATCCCTGGGTGCGAGGGCCTGCTGAATTGATGGGAAGTAATATATCTCCGAAGGGCCAGAAACGCCTCATGTTGATGAGGCCAGATGAACCCACCCCTTGAATACATGTAAATCAAGGACAAACGGTAGAAATCTACGCATTAGATCAAGAGCTCCAGGGGGGGATGTATAAAATCAGCGATCGTCAGTGCCGGATCTTTAAAATTGAATATCATCCATGATCGGTAAGAGGCGTAATCGCGCGGACGGGGGAAGGGTAGAAGAAATTTTCAAGGTATCATTGAGCCTGCGGGGGCTGTAAATTCGTGTGAGTGAACCGTTGCTTGGATGACATGAGCTCTACCTATTGGATATCGGACTATGCTATGTGGCGGGATCTGCCATCTCAGACTCCCGGTCGATCAACTCGACCGAAGTCGGTGGCAGGCTTTTAGCGGCAAAGGTTGATGCATAGAAGGCCACATTTGAGCAATTGCTTCACAGGATAAGTCAATCTTTACTTATAGCTACTATCTACAGCTTGGCCATTGAGAAGCTGTTTAATCGGTGCTGATCTGATCGGCAGCCAACGTTCGTTTCTATAGATATGTCCGCGAGAAGATCTCGCCCCAGTAATTCAGAAGCAAGGTTAACGGCATCCATGGGGAACATGACTTGGGTTTCAGACGGAAATATGAAACATACCCCCGACCTTGTACCATAAGAGGCTTACTGACGATGCGGTCCGATATGTACAGTTTGAGACGGAATTTTGCGAATAGATTGTGGTGGCTGTTCGAAGAACAGCATTTTTAGTGTATCCTGTATTGTGGTTCATTCGGACAAATTGGTAACATGAAAGACTGATATACGATAACGGAACATCATGGTAAATTCCGGATCTGTAAATGCGACTATAACTCCGGAAATAGTCAACTGGTAAAGAGACAATGAAAGGGCAAATGATGAAGGGATCGATAACATGACCAATGACAGGTCAAGGGTATTCTGGTGGGAACAATTTGTCTCAAATGACTTCGGCGTTTGGTGCCGTTCTAAGGAGAACTACAGTGAAGATCAGACGTATCTGTACTCCGGGTAATTTGCTTCCAGAAACAGTTTACAAGCCAATTCATCTGCATGTGTCTCACTCGTGGAAGTAGCTGTATAACGATGGCAAGGCTGTCCGTTAACTAGGCAAAACATCAATCGAACCCCAAGGCCGGACAAAGACGAACGTACTCATGACTGTTGATGTATATAGGCGACAATTTTCTGGACCTGACTGAGCGTATTGAAAATCCAAGGTCATCCTGGCCTTCTGGACGATATTATTCAATTCGCTCTTGAAGTCTTTTCGGACATCATTAGACCCATTAACATTAAACAAAGGGAGACGAACGGAGGCGCTCTGCTCCAATGATCAGGAGAACGTCAGTTGATTTTGAAAGAAGTAACGACGTACTATAGCCCAACCCCTCGAGACCGATGATGGCTTGCCGGCAGGCTTGATCCTCTGCCTTGGCACGGACGATGTAGGGATTTGACGAAAACGAGTGATGTCTGGATCCTATCTGGACTGTTATTCATGTGAATCTGGAAGAATCACTGGTACGTAGAAGAAATATACCGGTGACCCTGGCAATAAATGGAGGATGAGGCTCAAGAATTTCACGTCGGGTGGGGGGCAATCCATAACGCTTGAGAATGCTTTCAAGAATAATGCGGTGGTCTAGCAGAGGTGACTTGAGAGAGGTGCAATATTGAAAGGAGAGGAAGCTCACAGGAGGGATTCGTCATTCTGCCAAAGAAGAGGGGAGGGCCAGGAAATTGTACAAGAATGGCGTCGACTTTTGCATTATATACGAGACGGCCAGGTTACACCACAGCATCACAGACCATCGTTTCCATATTCTCCTTTTTTCGATTATGTGTACCGCAGCATGCTCATGCAACTAGACAGGGATTAATTGTGTAACTCGTACTGCCGGCATGCTAAGTGGAGGAATCAAGGTGCTGTGAGGGTGCGCGAAGGCAGAAGGACGATACATTCGCCAAAGTTCTCAAAAGGGACTATTTAGGTTGATATGGAAACTAGAATCGATTATCCTGTGTGCCGTGATGGTTTGGTGGCGTTCAGTCCAAATCAAAGGACTTTCACAGCATCTCCATGAGACTGAGGCTGTTGAAACGGAGTAAGCGCTAGATTAGTTTCATATGACAAGGGGAAAAGACAGCGGCACTGGCGGCAACTCAGATAAATAACAAAAATATTTCTACAAGCGCCCAGAAATAATCACGAAGAATAACAGCGATTTACCTTTGAAGCCACAGTTCTCTGATTGACGTTTAGGAAAAACATGTCTAGACTGGGGCTGACTGAGGGAAAGGGTGTGAAGTCTGTCTGACTAATATTGCGAACCGGACGAATGTGGCGAGTGAAAATTCCGATGAAAAAATCCTGATAAACAAAAATGGGCCTCAATCGATGTGTACAGGCTTATAGCTTGTGAACAGATGGATATTACCTTCTCCTGGACCTCTGTGCCAAAGATACCTAACGATAATTTGCCGATTGGATACTATGTGGAGTTGATTTTCCAATATTGGAAACTGGACATTGAGCGGCTTGACAACTGTTTGATAAGGGCTGGCCACAGTTATATTCATTTTGAGCTGTTACAAGGATACACTAGTAAAGAAAAGAACAAGAGCATTCAATCAAGTAATAGTTTTGCGTTTTCGCATGCAAAAGGGAGGGAAAACGGCAGGAAGGAAGTTGGTGTATGACGTTGCTGGAGGGAGGGAAAGGTAAGTTAGGTTGGACATACAATGGCCAACAGGACTTCCTGGATACTCACACAACCACCAATACACGGGAGCAGAGCTTCAAGTTGTTCTCAAGTGTTCGCGTACCTTGCTCCGGGACCCGGGCCGAGAAGGAAATCACGTTCCTCATTCCTTTCTTCTGTGCACTTGTGGCCCGTAGTGATTCACGCTAACCTGTTCAGCTTTCGTCAAGGTGTCTATCACCCGAGAAGCCCGGAAGAACATCCCAACAGTACCACGGACATGATCGTGACACCATTGACGAAGCTTCTTGGGATTCGTGTGTGCGTCTCCTTCACACTTCCAGCTTCGCCGTCAACATCATAGCTGACTTGATGAAATATATAGGCCTGTTGTTCAAGGGGGGATGCAATGGTAATCTATTCAAGAGGCACTGTTACACTATGAACTGTTTCTTATCATGTCATAGGGTGGGCGTCCCCCGATTGGCAGCAGCAGTATCCGAGGCAGGAGGTCTAGGTTTGTTGCTCTCCATTCAAGCTACCTTCATTTTCTCACATTGTGTCTATAGGCATCTTGACGGCTCTTACCCAACCCTCTCCCGAAGCGCTTAGGACGGCGATCCGTGAAACACGCAAACTGACATCGAAGCCTTTTGGGGTAAACATTACGCTGCTTCCCAGCATTAACCCACCCGATTATGAAGGTTATGCTCGTGCAGCAGTGGAGGAGGGAGTACGGATATTTGAAACTGCGGGGAACAATCGTTGGTCTCTGTTCCCTCTGTAACTTTTGATGAACATTGAAGATCTCTAGCGGGGCCTCTGATCAAGTTTTTCAAGAACAAAGGCTGCATTGTTTTGCACAAATGCACCACTATTCGACACGCAAAGGTCCGCGGTTGTGGATCAGTTTCATCCCTTGTTAGATAGATAATCAAAAAAAATTTCAATAGTCCGCAGAGCGTCATGGAGTGGACGTTCTTAGCATTGACGGGTTCGAGTGTATGTTCTCCGTTCGCTAAAAACAAATTTTGTTTGATATTGAACATATTCACAGGTGCCGGACACCCTGGGGAAGATGATATCGGTGGTCTTGTGCTTGTGCGTTGATTGTCGTGAGTATGTGGCGTTCCTACACTTAACTCATTTCAGCTCGCACGAGCAGTCAAAGAATTGAAGATTCCTTTCATTGCCTCTGGAGGCGTTGCGGACGGTCGTGGTTTTGCTGCTGCATTGGCTTTGGGAGCAGCTGTAAGCGTCGCTTATATCTATAATTATATTGCTCGATTCTCATGATGGATACTCAGGGTATCAATATGGGTAAGAGGATCCTTTCCTTGCCGTTCCTTCTCTGAGCTGATTTCTTTCACAAAGGAACGCGTTTCATGTGCACTGTTGAGAGGTAACTTAGATCGTGGTATAGAGTGCTAACATTGACTTTCTTCTACAGTCCCATCCATCAGAAAATTAAAGAGAAGATTGTAGCATCGTCAGAAACGGACACTATTCACATCTTCAGGACGCTCCGCAACACTGCAAGAGTTTACAAGAACAAGGTAGCTTTGGAAGTCGTCGATATCGAACGGCGCCCTGGCGGTGCCAAGTTTGAGGATGTTAGAGAACTTGTGTCAGGAGCACGAGGGCGTAAAGTGTACGAGATAGGAGACCCTGATCATGGGATTTGGTCCGCAGGTGTCACTGTTGGATTGATTACGGACATACCGACATGCAAGGAACTTTTGGACAGGCTGGAAAGGGAAGTTGAAGAAATTGTTGGACAGATGAACGGCATTGTACAGTCTAAAAGTAAACTCTAGATTAGATTTCATCTTATCATCGAGCGCTTAAATGTTAAATGTTTCCGAGTCACGCGGGCAGTCAACGCGTTGAAAGAATCCCGTGATCGCGTCTGCAGGAAGAACTTAGAGGCCCCCAACCGGATATCTCCGGTAGCCAATGGGAAGACGGACAGGGTGAACCGGGGTCTCCTGTGTCGTGTTGGTTCATTCAAGATTCCAAGTTAGACTGGTTTGTTTTCTTTTTTGCTCTGCTTGCTGTGTTTCTGCTTTCATCGCTGCCCGTCATGTCCGCCATGTCGCCATCCGCGTCTCCAAAGCTCTCTTCGATGCCTCCCTCAACGTCCCCGCCGAAAACACCCGTCGAACACAAGCATCGCACATCCCTGGGAAGCCCCCCGTCAGACGACTCATCCATTATTGACGACCTTTCTTTCGACTATGTCTTCGACAATGAAGGCAATTATGTTCGCCTATCTAAAGGCTCATCGTCCAAGTCAAATCACTCATCACCAGCGACGCCGCCAGATAATCTTCCACTTCAACCAACAGACTCTCACTCAAAACCGTCACCGCCTGCAATAGCCAGAAGAGCATCGCTTTCGCGGTCAGAAAGCGCGTATCCCGTATCAGTGACTACTGCCACCCCAAAGTCTGATGCCCAACCACCGCCACGTTCGTTCCAACGTACCAATTCGGGGTCGGCGCTCATGAGTAACAAAGCTCGGCCTTTGCCACGACGTGTTGCAATGGACGAGAGTAACAAGCAGAGGCCTCTGACGCGAGCATTGCGTGCTACCGAACTCCTCCAACACGAGAAAGAGAACCTTAATGCAAGTGACTCGGAACAAGGTCACGAACCTCACCCCCGCGTTGCGCCTCCTCGAATCCCTTATTCAAGATCAGGACTTCTCGAGGGACACCAACGACAGATAATGCCTGGTCCACATAGAGCGGGTCGTGTGATGTTGCCGTCTTCAATGTCAGGGAACGTTGTAAGGCTTCCGGATTATAGCATTCCAGAGTCACATAGTATTCCTGTTGCTACTCCCGAACTAGAAAATGAAGCAGGTATGATTTTTACTTTCTTATCAACCTTTTCAACTGACGACTTTTGGTAGATGATGAACATGTCCGTCCACATGTGCCATCAACAACCCCTTTCCCGACATCTGTCCCCTTGTCAGAAATGGGAAATGTAGGTGATACAGATGTCATTGAGTCTTCGCCTCCGTCAATACTTCCTTCCACAAGACAACGAAGTTATGGTATTGTTTCCATGAGTAGCGTGCGCGAACCTGGTGTACCAGATGTTGCATTGGCAATTTCTACCAGCACTCAGTCACGGCGGTCACCGAGTCTCAGTGATGCTTTGAATTGTAAGCTCGTCCGTGTCATAGAAGTAGATTAATTTTCTCATTTGTTCAGCGCACGACCCAGGATATGGACGGACACAGCAGCAACAGCAAACCAGGGATGAATATCAGAATCCGCGATCTGGTCAGTCGTTCCGTGGTTACAGGCTAGATAAATCCATTGAGGAATATGATAGGTATAACCGCTAATGATCTCACGGGAGGACCTAGGCGAGTGACACTAGAAGAGCGAGAAAGGGAAATTAGGAGTTCGTTTGTGAATCTTTCTCTGCGGTCTGGCTTCCTGATTGGTTTGTGCAGAGCATCGACGCGAGGAAGAAATTGAACGTAGGTGACATCTTGACTCCTTGACACAATATTCTCATCTGTTGCAGGCCGGCAAGGCGAACAAGATCAATACTACGACTCGCACTATGACCAAGGTCAGCAGCAGAACCAACAACAACCGCTGCCTCCAATACATCGACATTATGCTCACAAACGTCGCGATTCCGATACTTTGAGGTCCATGCCTATGTCC
The DNA here is from genome assembly GCA_003313075.1 of Termitomyces sp. MG16. Classification (NCBI taxonomy): domain Eukaryota; kingdom Fungi; phylum Basidiomycota; class Agaricomycetes; order Agaricales; family Lyophyllaceae; genus Termitomyces; species Termitomyces sp. MG16. Next base: position 14,734 of record QGOA01007991.1, read on the forward strand.
ATGAATCTGGGATCACCCACAGTGGTGGAACCACCACGTATCGGAGAAGTCTCGCCGTCCACCGGCAACAAACTTGGTCGAACGTCTCCACCTGGTGCAAAAGTCGGTCGGTCGACCCCTCCTGGCAAGCTATCACCGTCAGCGTTGAAAGGGAGGATGTCCCCACCTCTGATAAAAACGGGACGTGGTTCCCCGCCCCAGCCCCGTGCACCGGGCAGACTGTCTCCAGCATCCTCAACCGCTCTGTCGACACACAAACGGAGTCCAACTGCCCCTGAGAATATCCTGAAGGATGGGTCACACGGACGGCCTGCTAAAAGATGGAGTGTATCTGAGCGTGAGGATGAACATGTGCATCGACAGGAGAGGGAAAGGGAAAGGGAGGGTCGGCGATTACAACAACAGCAGGAGCCGCAGCAACTACGTGCGGCACCTGGACCTCCTGTTCCCGCAGTTGCACATACTTCGTCATCACAAGCCAGCCGTTCTCTTATTGTACGTTGGCTTGATCTTGTCTTCTCCGTTTAACTACAATGCCTCTTTTAGGTGAATAAGAAAACATATGCCCGATTGGATATGATTGGAAAAGGCGGATCCTCACGTGTCTACCGTGTATTTGATTCCACCAATACGATCTACGCAATCAAGAGAGTTGCTCTTGACAAGACAGACGCAGAGACCATGAGTGGCTACATGAATGAGATAGCCCTCCTAAAACGTCTCGCAGGCAATTCTCGCATTATCCGACTGATTGATAGTGAAGTGAGACCGGGACCTGGAGGAAGTAAAGGTTACTTGATGCTCGTTATGGAATGTGGCGAAGTAGACTTGGCGAGATTAATTAGTGAAGCTGTACACGAGCCGTTAGATATGGTTCGTGTGGCTGGCTATTGGAAACAGGTTCGTACTATTGTGCTTGATTCCAGAACTATGTTCCTGAACATCTGGGTGTATAGATGCTGCAGGCAGTACATGTCATTCACGAAGAAAAGATTGTCCACTCTGATCTTAAACCTGCAAACTTCGTGATAGTGAAGGGCCAGTTGAAATTGATCGATTTTGGTATAGCAAATGCTATTGCGAACGATACAACTAATATCCAGCGGGATCATCAGGTATGCATTGATTTATCAATTCCTTGTACCTTGTGACTGTTTTGATTAATCGTCTAGATTGGCACCGTTAATTTCATGAGCCCCGAAGCGATCGAGTTGCCTGATGGAATGCGGCGCCTCAAAGTTGGAAGACCCAGTGATATCTGGTCATTAGGCTGCATCCTTTATCAAATGATCTATGGAATGCCCCCATTTCAACATCTCAATGTCTATCAAAAGATGAAGGCTATTCCTGATGCAGCCCATGTCATCGATTTTCCCGAGTACTCTGTCCCTCTGGCACCGACCCCGAGAACCAGTAGCGGTGCTTCCTCGGGTGCCTCGACGCCTCCGAAACGACTGGATCACCTTAAGACGAGAGTGCGAAGTGTTGTCATTGAAACAATGAAAGGCTGTCTCCTTCGTAATCCAAAAGAAAGAGCAACGATCCCGGAGCTTCTGAACCAGGACTGGTTAGCTATGACTGATCGTATGTAACGACTCTGCTACAGTCTGGCATATTCTGATCCATCTACTCAAAGCTGAACTGGCTCCTGACGAAATTGTTGTCAAACTTGCTCCTGGAGAAAGTATCCTCAAAATGCAAACTGACTCAACTGTCGTCAAATCGGCATCTGGCGAGACTTTCGCCAAAGTAGGTGCTGATGAGACCGTCATCAACCCTTACTATATGCGCCAGCTACTTGAGTACGGGATCAAGCTAGGGCAAGCTCAGAACACTGATATGAGCCCAGAGCGTCTCCTACGCGAAGCCGAAGTATGTCTTCGGCATGATCTCCGCTCACAATTGCTAATGTTCCGTTCCTAGCGGCTTGTATTAGAGCTCAAGTCCCTTCAACCATCATAGCCCTTATGCCTCGCACTCATGAGCTTATTTTCATTGTTCTCTCCTGCAAGCATGGACTTCCGTCATCCTCACATGATTCACGACCACCTTTCCCTACCCAGTCATTCGCATTTAGGACACCTTGTCGTAAAAACGCACTTTGTGTGGCCCGTTCGCTCATTTCTCTCCCTGTGTTATATGACCTGTTGACTTCGCGGTCGCTAGAACTATGTGTATGTGTACTTGGTCGCTCAGCGACATGTATTAGAACCTGCATCAACCCATGCAACTGGGTTTTTTTATACTCCTTGGTTATCCGTTCTTCTTTTACGAAATTATGCCATGTATGTCACGAACAACTCCATTCCTTGAATTCGCATTCTTTCAATCTGGTTATTGTTTATCGCGTATCTTCCAATTCTATATGTTTCTAAAGCCTGTCAGAAAGTTTGACTCTGTGTGACGAACGCGTGCTCGTATGAGATATGACGTATGTGTTCTTTCTTTCTGGGCGACCATCATATCTCACATTTTGAACGCATACTACCTACTACTGGCCATCATTTTTTCCTTCTTCTTTGTTCTTGACACTCCGGAGACCTTCATCATCCTCATCCTGTCATAATGGCCCCGGGAGTTGCTTTCCAATCTGGTAACGTAGTTGCGAATGGTTCTGAGGTAGAATTTCATCGGATCTTGTGTCCATGACGAACTCACTTACCTTGGAAACGTTTGTGACATCGAAAGACGTACGAAATCGTGGAAGAGTTGCATTACGACCATTGTAAATCTGCCGTATATCATGTACGCTGCAAAACTGGACGCCTTAGAAATCGACATCTGGCATTAAAAAAGGTCTAATTGTCTCTGGGGGCGTACGAATCTGAGGTTGCTTATGACGCCGGTTTTCTATTAGCTACATGAGAAAGCTTTTCTTACCACGACCACATTACATCAAGCGCTTCATCATCCTAATATTGTTTCGCTTTTCTCCGCCTTCTCTACAAGTCAGGACAATTTTCAAATACTAGAGCTTTGTTCTATTGGAGACCTATCGACATTCCTTAAATCTCGCCCTCAGCCAACTCTCATTGAATCCGAGCTTCGAGGTGTTACCAAGAGTCTTACCGATGCTCTTGTATATCTAAGGAAAGAGTTAATTGTCCACGGTGACATCAACCCGTCAAATGTCCTTTTGACTAGTGACTATGGAGTGGTTTGTTCCAATTGACGTAGGATTCTCGTTTCCATCGGACTGATCTCACAATGACTAGAAACTTTCCAACTTCAAATACTCCGTGCGTTTACAGAGCAGCAACGCTCATACTACAGAGGACATTTTCCCTGCCTCTGGCTACACTGCGCCGTAAGTAAGGAGCTTTTCTTCGTATCTATTATTATTTAGCAAGCATATCTAGTGAAATTGCCTCTGGAAGTTCGTTTAGTTTTCCTGCCGATGTTTGGTCTTTAGGATGCGTGATGTCATACTGCTTGACTGGTTCACCTCCTTTCGAAGTGAGTTCAAGCAGTTTTTGTTCCCTAACTTGACTGAGCAACTTTATCAGACCGGGACTAAGGTTAAAAACCAGGCCAAAATTATGCAGACAACCAATCGCCTACCTGAGAACTTGTCCAATGACTTGAAAATCCTTATTTCCCGTACATTACAATTTGTGAGAACATTAATCTTGGAAATGGCGAATGGTTCCTGCTTGCTTAATGGTGTTCCCCCTTTAGATCCCTGAGAACCGAATATATGTTCCCGATATTCTTTCCCATGCATTTCTTGCATCCGACATGCCAGTAAAGTCTCTTCGTCCTACAACTTCAGTCCAGGAGAATCTGTATCAGAAATCATATGGGCAAATATCATCCGCCGCCTCAAGCGGCCGCCAACGATCCGATAACTCGTCTTCTTTTCCTATCACTTCTAGAACAGCGAGACATGCATCTGATCATTTCCCACAGACTTCGCACAACAGGGCAAGAGTCGCTCTTGCGGATATCGGCAATATAGACTTGAGAACCGCTTTGTCCAACGACATCGCGTCTTGCAAGATCACAAGGCGTGTCGTCTCTGATCCAACTAGTCGTATAGCAGCTCTTTCACCTTTTAAAACTTACAAATCATCTTGTGAAAAGCCTACACCCACCTTTCCACTGCGCGGCAATGTCACCGCACCAGCGCTGAGGATCTGTACAGGCGGCTCAAAGTTGGACTCGGGGGCCGCTTCAGAAGCCGTGTCACAGGGAACCGTAGACACGGTTCCCGAGACAGTGTGCGGGGACCAACACGCTGATATCCCAGACTACTCTGTCTGCAAGAAGGTTCACGAAGAACAACCAATTGAAATTGTTAGAGACGTTCAGGCGGTACTGACGGTTTACAATTCTTTTTCTTTCCTTGAGCTCAAATCATTCCCAAGCTCCCTATCGGTACCGAGAGACCTACACCTTTCAATACCAGCTCTCTGACTTGTCAGACACATAAGACTATTTATGGACAAATAACTGTTCTGCCCTCTCACTCATTACTTGTTGATTTTCGTGAAAGCCAGCGCCGGAAAGGATCTAAAGGAGAGGAAGTGTTGCTGATTGATCCCAGTGGTCTGAAGGTTAGTATTTGATCTTCTCGCTATTCCTATGAAAAGTTCAGTCGTTCTTTGAGGTCTCTGTGTATCACGCGCCACACCTAAGTT
>QGOA01008010.1:0-38615 GCA_003313075.1 Termitomyces sp. MG16
GCCCTGATGCCGGACGATGCCGGGGGTTGCCGATGGATTCCCGTGGATGCCGACAGATACCAGCGGATATCTGGTGGATGCTGATGGATGCACGACGGATGCCGACGGATGCCAGCGGGTCACGACGGCTGCCGACGAACTCCGACGGATGCCAGCTGATGGCCAGCTGATGGCTGCTGATGCCAACACCCCTTTCAGGCCACAAAAACTCTTTTGGGAGGTATGCCACCCCCCTTCCACCTCAAAAAATCCATACGGGAACCTGCGGAAACGTAGGTGGGTGTCCGTTCATTGTGTTATCCGACCTTTGAATCTATCCGTTAGTAACGGACCTGTGGTGCAATGGTTAAATGTACGTTCCGTTGCTGGAGGCTTTCCCAAGGCCGGGGGTTCGATTCCCCCCCACAGGCATACGGCGGGCAAGACAAAGTTACTTTTTTCCTTGGTCCAACCAGACTCCGTGGACCTGCGTAGGCCTCTGTGGATGTCCGCTGATGTCCTGCGCAGGCCTGGGAGGGCCCGCGTAGATTTGAGTCCGTCAACGTACGTCTGTGTGGATGTCCGCTGGTGGCTTGCGTAGGCCTGCATAGATTTTCAGGGCCCTTTCGTGGACGTACGCTGGCGTCGGGGGTGGGAAAAGGATGGAAGGGGAGACGCGCAGCCTTGAGTTATTGTGGGGAGGAATGGAGAGGGGAGGGAAGTGGGGAACCTCGAGGAGGGTTTATTCATGCCATGAAGTCCGCCAATGGAGGTTTTCACTCGTGTGCTGATGCCCGCCAGTGGCCGCTGATGCACATTGACGTCTGCTAGTGTCCACTGGCATCCGCCGGGCCTGCATGCGCATGTGTGTGCCTGCCTTTTATCGATCCACTGGACCGTGTCATACAGCACATTGTGACACGTCCACGGCTCTGTATTCTACGGCACTGTGGGGACTGCTCCGCTCCAGTGTAGCGGACTCCGCTGGACACGTATGGTACGGCACAAAGCGGGCTCCTGTACAACGTATGACACGTACCGTTGTGATGCCCTACCCTGGTTGAGGAGCTGGCATCTGAGAAGGCCTAGATGTCGATGTAAGGTTCTGGCTCCAGAATTGGTCTCTTCAGCAGCTGACAAAATACTCACTTCCATCAGAGCAAGTCGTCTGCTGTGCCTCTTGGTGGAGTTCTTGGCATGAAAGGATGGTTATTGAAGATTCCCATAAAGGCCTCCAAGCAGGTAAGAAAAGCTTGTCCTCTAGAAATGATGTAACAAGAGTGTTAAAAGCTTTCTGTAGAGTTTTTGTGCCTCTTTGAGAGTGTGTGTCTTGGACTTTTCCCAGTCTGTGATGGCTTGCAAATACTTGTCTCTCTTCTCTTTGGGCATGCTGACACAGCATTGTTGGATGTCCCAAATAAAACCAATGTAGGGTACAGTGTCTCCAAATGGAATGTCTTTTGACTTTTTCCAGGGTATGCCCAATCCTTCAAAGAGTGCATCAAGATCTTGCATAGTGCAAGAGTATTGAGAATCAATGTCAGATCTGGAAGAGGAGGAAGACAAACTGAGAACTGGAAAGGCCATGTCTTCATCGTATTCCTCCAGATTGTCATCATGATCTTTCTTCTCATCAAACCAGATTTGTCCACCTCTGTGACATCTTCCTTCTTCTTGAAGGATAGTGTTGTGCCAAGTTTGTTGATTGGAGTTGTAGATTTTAATTCTATTTCTTCAAATGCAGAAAAATATATGGTCGTCAACCTATTTAGACACTGGTTCCAGGCTGTTTGCCTGAAAAATGTGCATGCCAGCATTCCTGACAATCCCATAGCAGCCACAACCGGAGCCCAGCCCAAAACAATCCATAGCATCAATAGTAAAAGAATCTGGGTCACGCAGTCTAATGACCAGACCAGGCTACTGTGATGGAATAATGGGGATAGTTCTATATGCTTCTTTGATGTCTTGGACAGCAGCTTGAGAACCAGGAAGCAACTCTGAAATAAGGACATAAATGCTGTTGAAAGTCCTCCAGGTACAAGGAAACCTGGCAGAGTCGATAGTGCTATTAATTGAGTGGGTGAGGCAAGACTTTGAAGAGGAGTGCAGGAAAGAGAGGTCTTGAATAAGGCAGAATTTCCCTAATTTGTTTGGTTTTGAAATAATGTGGAGAGGGGAAGTCTGGAAAGGACTGATAATGTCCTCGACCTGTTGTTGGCTAAATGGTCCCAGGTATCAGCCTTTAGCAAACTCAACCTCTGCAATGTTATCGAACTCTGAGGCCAGGGCATCCATTGATGACTTGTTGGGAGGAGCAAAAATATGTGATATGCATGGTATTCTGGCATCAAAACCAAACTGCAGATGTTGGGCCAGATCAGGGAAGAGATGAGCTATGTCTGCCCTATCAATTTCTTGCTCCCACATAGGAGGCTTGTAAGGAGATGCAAATTTGAAGCTTCTATGCAAGAGAGCATGATTTGAGCTCCATGATCTTTCTTCCCACAACCGGAACACTCGTGTTTGTGGTCATGTGACTGTATAGCACAACCTCAGGGTTTCTGCCAGTTGGTACAAAGTTCTTTGCTCTCTAGATTGACCAGTCTTCTGCTCTTGTTTTGGGAAACATAGGCTCTCTGATCATTCCACAGATTTTGGGCACTGCAGTGCCAGATGTCGTGGGTGTGGTGACCAAGACATACCGCACAGGCCGTATTGGTCAGACCAGAGGTGCCTGAGAATGAGTCTGCATGGTGCAGAAAATACTTGCTAGTTTTGCCACTTTTCTTATGCTTGGTGTTTTGCAAATATGAAGAGTCGCTGTCTTGAGAAGGGGAAGAGGAACATTTTCTCTTTCCCTTGCTGCTCAAAGCCAATAACAACACTTCATTTTTTAAAGCAGCGAGGTTTTACGCAAGGAATTAAGCAGCCATAAGGTGATATATAGCATATATGGAGAATTAATGCAAAATAAAGCCAATAGAGCGTCCATAATAAAGGATCACCAACCATTGTATTTCTGCATAAAGCAAAATAAAGCAAGGAGGGAGCCAAGATAATGCAGGCATCCCAGTATAAAAGCAGGGTAATAAAGTGATTATAGCACTGCATGCCAATAGAGGCATAGCAAAATTAAACGTGTTGTAAAAGCAAGTAAGCAAGATTAAGGCAGCGAGGTAGAAATGGAATAGCGACGAGAAATATTAATAACTGTAAGCTCCAAGATTTGATTGAAAGAGAAGACAACTCACTGCTCATTAGTGTGCTCCATTTAAAGTCATAAATTTGATCTTTTAATGTGTGCAGAACCTTGTCATCTATGAGGCCGATATTAAAAATCCCTACTTTTGGCAGGTTCTTGATCTGCCTATGCCATTCTCTCCTAATCTGAGCTTGGTACAGAATCAGCACTTTCAAGCCCTCAGGCCCATTGTTATGCAACTTATGGTTAGTCAAACAAAAGAAAAACGTATGCATGGCATTGATCATATTGATGGGCTAGTTTTCTTGAACTATGTGCTTGAGGAAATTAGTGGAGACTATGCAGACCTGGTCCCAAGCAAGGTCTTTGTCCTGCAAAGCTTTATCTTTTGAAGCCTTAAAGTTAATCACTGGCTTGAGAGAAAGGATGTTATTCTCTTTGGCTAGGGTGAAGATCTTGCTCGAGGACACTGACTTGTTTTTTGCGGCTTCAGCTCTACCATCCTGGAGTGAAGTAACTTAACTCAATATATTCATGCTCCCTCAATGTCTTTATAGCAAAGCGTGTGGGAGAATATTCGATAACATCGGGAACGGGCATTCCTGCTACTAAATTCAGAGGCTCAGAGAAGTGTTTTCTTGAATGCCTAGATAGAAGCGTAACATTGTCTACCGCCTGCCCTGGCAGGTCTTCTCTGCTGGGAGCTCGGTTTGCTCTGCCTGCAGCTTTTCTTTTTTCCCGCTCAGTTTCTCAGATAGCTTTTCTGCGCTCTAATGCCACCAACCACAGATTGAGTAATGCATCAGTGGCTTGCTTGTCAGACATTCCTTCTCTGCCATGACCGAAGGCCTCTCTGGTGAATCTGTGGTCTTTTGTTCTGAAATCTGGGGCTACCTCAGAATGAGGGTCAACTGTAAGTGTAATCATAAATTAAAACACTTGGAGTGACTTAAGAAGAGAAAACTACAATAAGAAAAATCAATTCTGGAATGGAACGAGTATTAGAGGATGGTGAAAAAATATGGTGGGTGGCCATCACAGAGGAAAAGCTGATTCCTGTGACTGCACAGCCACCACAGTCAAAGACCACACCCTGTCCATCCCTTGAACCCTTGTGACATTCAGGCCAACCCTCTTCAACACCATATACAGATTACTTACATATGTCTTTCTACTTCCAAAGTCTGGAGTTTTCCTGCCTTATTTGTGCAATTGTTTGTTTATGCAATTTTTGAGTTTTTTTTAAGGTTTTGTTGTCTTGTACAGTTATTTTTTATGCTTCTGAGGCCACAGAAGCATTAGTCTTGGCATAAGAAATCCTTAGACTTGTTCTCTTTAGATCTTTCTCTGCTAGCTATGTGACTAAGCCATAGCCTCCAGAGGTCACACTTACACCAGGACTGATACTTCTGGGGCCTTAAAAGCATGGAAAAGAACTGTATGGAACAACAAAACCTTAAAAACTTGGAAATTGCTTAAATAAATAATTACACAAGCAAGGCAGGAAAACTCCAACTAATATAAGCTGTCCATAGACAATGTTGAAGGGGCTATACTTCTCTAAATGATAACTAAAGAACCAGAGCACCTGAGAGGCTGAAGGTAGTACTAAAAGTGAAAAAACAAATAAGGAAATAAGTAAAGAAAAAAATAAAGAATTCTCTGACAGTCAGTTTATGAAGTACATACCATGTATATGCCAGTCTTAGCAATCAAGAATGTGAATTAGGCACATATGCAATCCTAGTAATTTAAAGGATGACATCATTCTTATCTGTCCCTATTTTTTTTATCTATAGTGTGTCAATTTCCTGCAATTGTGAGACCTCTGATGGGTTTATGAGGGATGTATATAATGGCTTGCTCCATTACACTGAGCTCTAGATACTAATATTATTTATATTTTTTTATTCCCTGTAATTACTTCAAGGCTACAATTTTATGTAACCTCAATAGCTTTTTCCCACATACTGTAGCCAGACCCAATAGACAGGTTCTGACTTACATTTCAGTATGTTCAGTATGTGAAAAGCTTTTTAACAATCTGTTATACAAAAAGTATGTTTCTATAATTTTTTGATGCTTTACTGACATTTTTTGCTTCATTGTAAACATCAGTTGATCATTGAAGCATGAATTTGGAGTCTTTGACTTCGTTGCTCATTCCAACTGGAAAGAGGTGTATAGTGCAACTGATAATACAATAATGTACTCTGATATTAATAAGTAATGTTGGTTTGGGCAAGACCCTTTTTGGATTGCTTCAAACTCTCCGTGCTAGCAACTTTGCAAAACACAGATGGACCTGGTTGAAAAAAGATGGTGGGTCAGCCATGATTCCCAGGAGGGTGGGAGGAGATCAAAGTCCGTTCAAGCTGTCTACCTGGAAAAGGCTATAGAGTGGTCTTAGTGTCAGAGAAAGTGCTACCACAAGCGAGCACTATGGCATGAGTATTCTGGCACTGATCCTCAGATAACTTGATAGAGAGGCTGCCTGTCTGATGTTTGAACACTTTGATAGTTGCTAGAGGAGGCGGTGGGGAAGGTGGAGCTGTACTTTGGTCTATTGAGGTCAACTGGGTGTCTAACGCTGCTTCAAAGTGCTCAATGCATGGATGGGAGGACGCGAGCCTGAAGGAATATCTTTGGGAGGGAGAGAAGGAAAATTAATTCTTGAACGGAACGAGTATTAGAGGACGGTGAAAAAATATAGCAGGTGGCTGTCACAGAGGAAAAGCTGATCTCTGTGACTGCACAGCCACCATAGTCAAAGACCACACCCTGTCCGTCTCTCAAACCCTCATGACGTTCAGGCCAACCCTCTTTGACTTCGTTGCTCATTCCAACTGAAAAGAGGTGTATAGTGCAACTGATAATACAATAATGTACTTTGGTATCAATAAGTAATATTGGTTTGAGTGAGACCCTTTTTGGATTGCTCCGAACTCTTGTGCTAGCAACTTTGCAAGATACAGATGGACCTGGTTGAAAAAAGAGGGTGGGTCAGCCACGATTTCCCATCAGAGTGCTAGGAGGCCATGACGCATCGCGTGATGACATTGTGCAATCCCCATGAAGAGATAGTGTGGCTCCAAGGGCCTCATTGAACATGGGGAAAATGGACTCACCAGTGCCATTCCTACTTTCGGAAAGCAAGAGTGAGCCTTAAAATGGACTCATGCAAGGTAGAGATGGCTTGTAGATATGGTGCAAGAATTTGTTTATGCTTGGACAAATAGCCATAGAAGGTGTCGCTGGACTAGCGACCAATTGCCTTCATGGCTTTGAAAGGGACTCCTCAGAGTAGGTATTCTAATGTTGCTCCAATCCGCAAGCTGTGGCCTTGTAAAGGCTCCAAGTTAGCAGCTTTAGCTGCTTTGGTCAATACTTCCAAGAATTTCTTTTTGGTTAAAGAGATTGACTTCCCTTTCTTATTCCTGTATGCGAATAATGGGCCATCAGGTGGAGGATTGTTTACTCACAAATGGTTTTTGAGAGCATTCTTTGGGTCTGATAAGTCGTTTTGTATTGCCCAAGATATATTCTCCCCATGAACTGCCGTTTTGGTTCTAGAGAGATGGAAGGTAGTGGACTGGTTTCCTGATCAATGTCACGACCCCTCCCCTCCAGACCCACCCCAGGACACCCCTCCGACCCCACAGAGCGTGCCCTGCCATCATGACTACCAGCACTGCCATCACCCAGCACCCTCCGGCAACCCCACATCACGCACCTGGGATTTACTGCCATCAACCCCCAATCAACGACTGGATCATGCCTACCGCTTCTGGGCCATCATGCATCATGCATCACGGCTCTCTCCGCACCAATTGATTGTGCGATCCCAGCATACAGTCCTCCTCCTGCTACTCAATGCCCCCCAGAACTTATCCCAGACACTCTGGAACCCCAGAGACCCAGACCCGGCCCTGCAGTACTTATAGTGTAGCTCTCTGCTGTATTCGCTAGTCTTGATATTAACTTGAATTGTTGTGTGCCCTCTGCTTGATTGGTACACGCTGACTGGCATGCTTTGACTGGCATGCTTGAACAACCATGTGCTCTACGTTTGGTATGCACTTCGCGACTTATAATTTGTTAATCCGGTCTCGTCTTAGAACCCCTGGTTCCTGACTCGACCACCTCCCAACCCTCAGCCTCTAAAACACCCAAAGCCCCCGGATCAAGTTCCCTTTCCTGGGACCACCCCATCCACGTCTTGAACTCTGGAGCCCTAGCCCCGGAGTTCCAGACACCTGAGTATCTGTAGATCAAGTCCACCTCATAAGGGCGTTGCTTTCCCAGAAGGCCTCCAACTCAGTGGAACCTGACAATCAATCTGTGGAGTGCGAGATATTGCGTGGTTTGACATGATCAAAAGACGACAAGGTCAGTATGGTAAATTCGCCTAGACAAGCTGCAGAGTAGAAGCAAGTCATGGTGCACGCAAAAACCACGACATTTAATGGGCTAGGATTTGGGACCAATACACCTAGGTGACTGTGCATGGCACTTAAAAAGGCTGGAGTGCAAGGGCAGCGTTTTTTCTTTTTAGAGGAGCTGGGAGCTAATTTATTGGTGGCCCTCATTAGAGTTTGCATTCTAGCCTCGTCGATATCCCACTTGACATTATAAAGCAAATGCCATGCTCTTATGCCTGCGATAAAGTTCTCTATTGCAGATTTGGAATATGTGCCTGCTGAGGCAGTGACAAAGGCTTCTAGCATGCCATGTGTAACTGAGGCCCGACATTCCTCAGGAATTTTTCAGAAATCAAAGAAAACATGGAATAGGAGGAGCCCAGTGCCATAGGTAACCTTTGTTGAATCAGCCCATGCAGCGCTCATCACAGCAAAAACATTCTCTGCTTCTTCTTCAGTAAGAATTGAAGTACTGTTGTCTCCCGCTATGCTTCTGACCACTTTGGGAGGTTTCCATAACTTTAACCTGTCCCGTGCAGCGACGTGAGGTCTCAAAGGTAACACACTGGATTTCAAGCCTTTTGGATATGGCATTGGTCTTTGGCTATGGAGGCACAGAGACTGAATAACTCTAGGGGTCTTTAGCTTGGACTCTTTAGTGGTACTCAGCGAGCTTCCACCAGTCTTCAGACTGTTGTTGGCTGACCTTGTGAGGAGACTTGCATGGTACGTCGTCCACTTCTTTGCATTTTCTGGAGTTGAAAATCTGGATTGCTCTGAGACTGCTGGTGTCCTGGCTGTAGTTGTCCTCAATGTTAACAACCCACTTGTCAATTGGGCTTGGAATCAGGATGGTGGGTAATAGGAGACTTCTGGGAGGGTATTGACCCCTAGAGGGTCTGTCTGCAGGGTTGAAGTCACTGGAAACGTAGCAGGTGCAGATGCTGAGCTTGCTTTGTAAGCAAGTTTTGTGAACTTGTTTGAAGATCTCGTTAATTGTTTTATTGCAGCTTCTTCCCACCCACCATCCTTTGATGATGCCGGTGTTGTCTCCAAACACCTTATATCTCCCTTTGCTGCTTTGCGTGCAAGCAATGGAGGCAACCAGGAAGTAGAACCCCACGGCTTCAGCCCAACCAATGTCTCAACCATTGTTCTTCCAGCCAGGGGTGAGCCGCCAGCCTTGCCACTTCTCACCAATGGTAATTCCGATACCAGTTGAGGAGCTGGCATTTGAAAAGGCCCGGATGTCGAGATAGGGTTCTGGCTCCAGAATTGCTCTCTTTAGTGGCTGACAAAGTACTCGCTTCCACCAGAGCAAGTCATCTGATGTGCCTCGCAGCGGAGTTCTCAGCATGAAAGGATGGTTATTGAAGATTGCCATGAAGGCCTCCAAGTAGGTGAGGAAAGCCTGTCCTCTAGGAATGATGTAACAAGAGTGGAGAAGCTTTCTGTAGAGTTTTTGGGCCTCTTTAAGAGTGTGCATTCTGGACTTTTCCCAATTAGCAATGGCTTGCAAATATTTGTCTCTTTTTTTTTTGGGCATGCTGATACAACGTCGCTGAATGTCCCAAATGAAACCAATGTATGGTATGGTGTTTCCGAATGGGATGTCTTTTGATTGTTCCCAGGGTATGCCCAGTTCTTCTGAAAGAGCATCGAGATCTTGCATAGCATAAGTGTATTGTGAATCGACATCAGATCTGGGGGAGGAGGCAGACAGGTCAAAAACTGGAAAGGCCATGTCTTCATCATATTCCTCCAGATTATTGTCATAATCTCTCTTCTCTTCAAACCAGATTTGCCCGCCTCTGTGATGCTTTCCTCCTTCTTGAAAGAGATTCTCATGCCAAATTTGCCAATCAGAATTGTAAGATTCAATGCTATCTCTTGGAATTCAGAAAAATATGTGGTCGTCAACCTACTTAGATACTGGTTCCATGCTATTTGCCCAAAAAATGTGCATGCCAGCATCCCCAACAATCCCATAGCAGCCACAACCGGAGCCCAGCCCAAAACAATCCATGGTGTCAATAGCAAAAGAATCTGGGTCATGCAGTCTAATGACCAGACCAGGCCACTGAGATGGGATGATGGAAATAGTTCTGTACGCTTCTTTGACATCTCAGATGGCAGCTTGAGAACTAGGAGGCAACTAGAAAATAAGGAGATAAATGCTGTCAAAAGTTCCCCAGATACATGGAAACCTGGAAGAGTCAATGGCACTATTAATTGAATGGGTGTCGCAAGGCTTTGAAGAAGAGTGTGGGAAAGAAAGGTCTTGAATAAGGTGGAATTTTCCTGGTTTGTTTGGTTTTGCAATGATACGGAGTGGGGAAGTCTGGAAAGGACCAATGATGTGCTCGACTTGTTATTGGTCGAGCGGTTCCAGATATCGACCTTTAGCAAACTTGACCTCCATGATATTGTCGAACTCCAAAGCCAGGGAATTGATGGATGGCTTGTTGGGGGGAGCAAAGGTGTGAGATATGCTGGGTACTCTGGCGTTGAAACTGAACTGCAGGTGTTGGGCAAGATCAGAGAAAAGGTGAGTAGCGTCTGCCTTATTGATCTCTCGCTGCCACATGGAAGGCTTGTAAGGAGATGCAAATTTAAAGCTTCTGTGCAAGAGAGCATTTTTGAGCTCCATGATCTTTTTTCCCACAGCCCAAGCACTCGTGTTTGTGGTCGTGAGACTGAATGCCACAGCCTCAGGGCTTCTGCCAGTCAGTGCAAAGTTCTTTGCCCTCTGGGTTGACCAGTCTTCTGCTCTTGTTCCACAAAACGTAGGCTCTCTGACCATTTCACAGATCTTGGGCAGCGCAGTGCCAGATGTCATGGGTATGGCGACCAAGGCATACTGCGCAGGCCGCATTGGTCGAGCCAGAGGAGCCTGAGGATGGGCCTGTGCAGTGTGGAAAATACTTGCTGGTCTTCTCAGTTTTCTTATGCTTGGTGCTTTGCAAATGCAAAGAGTCACTGTCTTGGGACAGAGAGGAGGAACATTTCCTCTTTCTCTTGTTGCTGGAAGCCAAAGACGACGCTTTGTTTTTTAGAGCAGTAAGGTCTTAATCGAGAAATTATGCATCCATAAGGCAATGTATAATGCGTGCAGGGAATTTATACAAAATAAAGCCGATGGGGTGTCTGTAATAAGGGATCACCAACCATCATATTTCCGTATAAAGCAAAATAGAGCAGGGGAGGGAGCTGAAATAATGAGGGCATTCCAGTATAAAGCAGGGTGATAAAGCAATTATAGCGCTGCATGCCAATAGGGGGCACGTCGGAAAAATTAAGCAGATTGTAAGAGCAAGTAAGCAAGGTTAAGGCAGTGGCGTGAAGATAAAAACAAGACATTGATGACGCCCAAAGTTTGGTCAGCAACAAATATAACTATAGTGTTACCATACCAAGAGCTTGCATTGGGCGCGCTATAAGTGATGTGAGGAGTCCCCAGAGAACGCACCTGTGAAAAAGGGGAAAAGTCGGTAACAGGGTCGGCAAGTGTCAAGCGCTAAGGTAAAGCACCTAGGGAAGGAGCGGTAAGTGAACACGGCAAAGGTAAGCGGCAAGAACCTGGTATGCTTAGCGAGGTCTAAGCGTCGATAATGCCTGCCGTAGCTGCAAGGCGCGAATGTGTCGAGTGTTGGCGAGCATCTGTAACTGCCGATGAGTTTGACGTTGCCGACCGTAGCGTAAATGAGCTCTTGAGCGTAAGGGAGACTGAAGAAAGGGGAGCAGGAAACTCTGGTCTGTTGTTCTATTTACAAGTCGGTAAGTACTTTTATACTACAATGAGTTCACCGTCGCCAGTGGCTAATGACGCCAAAGTGCAGTAAACTGGAAAATTTCATAGGGGTAGCTCCAACGGTTTCAGATCCCTACCGTCCATTCAAGACCCTTAGCGACACCAGGCGGCAGATCGCGGTGCTAAACCATCAATCCATCACTCTTCTGTCTGTCCAGAATGCTTGGCGATGTCAGGCACCAAATTGAGGCACTAAGCAATGTCAGACGCCAAGGTCAAACGCCAAGCTGTCCGTCAGTTTTTGATAGATCATCAGGCTTCTCCCTAAGCACTGTTGTCAGTGACTGATGCCATTTGTCAGTTGTCATTCTTGCTGCCGTCGGCGCTATTACTGATTGGATCTGCTTCTTGCCGTACCCGGCCGTCAAATATCGCCAAAATTGGATAATTAGCGCGCGCTAAGGTATCCCGAGTCGGTGCCGTGTTGCCGTAGCCTGCCGTTGATGCGCTGATCCTGTATGAGGTCCTATCAACATGAATATTGTTGATTGTGAGCTCTAAGTTTCCATTGAGAGAGAAGGCGACTCACTGTTCATTAGTGCGCTGCGTTTGACGTCATAAATTTGATCTTTTAAGGTGCGCAGGACCTTGTCGTCAATGAGGCCAATGTCAAAAATCCCAACTTTCAGCAGGTTCTTGATCTGTCTATGCCAATCTCTTCTGACTTAAGCTTGGTACAGAATTAACACTTTCAAGCCTTCATGCCTATTGTTATGCAGCTTGTAGTTAGTCAAGCAAAAGAAAAATGTGTACATCATGTCTATCATGTTGACAGGCCAATTTTTTTGGACTATGTGCTTGAGGAAATTAGTGGAGGCTACGCAAAGTTGGTCCCAAGCAAGATCTTTGTCCTGTAAGGCTTTACCTTTCGATCCCTTAAAATTGATCACTGGCTTGAGGAAAAGGACATCGTCCTCTTTGGCCAAGGTAAAGATCTTGCTTGAAGACACCAACTCATTTTTTGCAGCTTCGGCTCTGCCTTCTGGAGTGAAATAACTTAACTCAATATATTTGCACTCCTTCAATTTCTTAATAGCAAAGCACACAGGAGGATATTCAATAACATTGGAAACGGGCATTCCTGCTACTAGATTTGGGACTTTTTCTCCGATCTCAGGGGAGTGTTCCCTCGAATGCCTGGATGGCAGTGTAACATTGTCCACCGCCTGCCCAGGCAGTGCTTCCCTGCTGGGAGCTTGATTGCTCTGCCTGCAGCTTCTTTTTCTTCATGCTCAGTTTCCCAGATAGCTTTCCTGCGCTCTAAGGCCACTGACCACAGGTTGAGTAAAGCATCAGCAGCTTGTTCGTCAGACATCCCTTCTCTACCATGAGCAAAGGCCTCTCTGGTGAATCTATGATCATCTGCTCTGAAATCTGGAGCTACCTCAGAGTGAGGGTCCACTGTGAGTGTGATCATGCTATAAAACACTTGGAGCAACTTAGGAGGCAAGAACTATGTTAAGAAAAATCAATCTTTGAACGGAACGAGTATTAGAGGA
Organism: Termitomyces sp. MG16; assembly: GCA_003313075.1. Lineage (NCBI taxonomy): Eukaryota > Fungi > Basidiomycota > Agaricomycetes > Agaricales > Lyophyllaceae > Termitomyces > Termitomyces sp. MG16. Next base: position 12,916 of record QGOA01008010.1, read on the forward strand.
TGGTGAAAAAATATAGTGGGTGGCCGTCACAGAGGAAAAGCTGATCTCTGTGACTGCACAGCCACCACAGTCAAAGACCACACCCTGTCCATCTCTCGAACCCTCGTGACATTCAGGCCAACCCACTACAACTTTATAAATAGGCCTGGCCTTATAAAATGCAAACATCTATCCTTTCCACCAGACTCAGGCCATAACATGGAACCAGCTATTTTGCTGATGCTAGCCAAGAATTCTTGTAGTGGATGAGTTTCTGCTATGGAATGACTGGCAGTATCAGAACCTCCTCTACTCTGCATAACAGGTCATAGTACAGTAATATTAAGTTTGTTCTAATGCAACAGATAGTTGAATTGGTTTGTCAAGTGCAATCATAGGTGCAGGGAATAATATTTCTTTGCAAAACAATGTAAAAACACAGTAAAAATAATTGTAACAATTCAGAATTTTATTTGAATATTTCTGTCAAAACTATAGAAAAAATATTCTGACTGAACTTAACTCAACTTTTATGAATAAGAGAACAAATTGCCACATGATGCTTGCTCTAGTTATTAGGCTCAAGAATGACCAATATAGTCCCCTCCAATGAATTTGAGAACCATCAGACCAAGCACCATTAAAAATTTGGTTACAATATTTTTTCTATAGTTTTGACAGAAATATTCAAATAAAATTCTGAAATTAATGCATTATTTTTACCTGTTTCGACATTCACTGGATGCAGGGGATGATGTTCTTTGGCAAAACAATATAAAAATACAGTAAAAATAATCCAATTGATTTCAAAATTTTATTTGAATATTTTTGTCAAAACCAGAGAAAAAATATTGTAACCAAATTTGCAATACTACTTGGTCTGATACTCTCAAACACATTAAAGAGACCTACATTGGTCATTTTTGACCCAAAGAACCAAAGCAAGCCTCCTGTGGCAATTTCTCCTCTCATTCTTTTGAATTCAGTTACAATATTTTTTTATAATTTTGACACAAATATTCAAATAAAATTCTGAAATTAATTGGATTATTTTTACCTTGTTTTTACATTGTTTTGCCAAAGAACATCATTTCCTGCACCCAGTGATTGTTTTGCCGGATTCACTGGGTGCAGGGAATGATATTCCTTGGCAAAACAATGTAAAAAGACTGTAAAAATAATCCAATTACATTCACAATTTTATTTGAATATTTCTGACAAAACTATAGCAAAAATAATTTATTTGAACTTAGAAGAATTAGACAACAAATTGCCACAGGATGCTTGCCCTGATTCTTAGGTTCAAGAATGACTAATATAGTCCTCTCCAATGCATTTGAGAGAATCAGACCAAGTACCATTCAAAATTTGGTTACAATATTTTTTCTATAGTTTTGACAGAAATATTCAAATAAAATTCTAAAATTAATTGGATTATTTTTACTGTGTTTTTACATTGTTTTACCAAGGAATATCATTCCCTGCACCCAGTGATTGAATTCCGACACGTATTCCATTTTAGGCAAAACATTACAATTCCTTTGTACTCATGGTCACACGTCCGAAGCAGTTCGCCTTCTTCCTATGCATGTGCAACTCGTTGTAATACCAGAGCCGTGTGACTTGCGCATCTTCCCGTGTGCACTAAGATGGTTTTCAATACTGTCTGCCTTGCCCTCTTGTTCTCGTCTTCTACTGTTCCTGTCGAAGCCGCCCCACGTGTGTCTAACTCTGGTGAGGTTCAACATGTAACCCTAAGAGCCTGCGATTCCGTATACAGAACCGATATTTCGAAGCAATTTCGTCCAAGAACATCTCAACCCCTATCCAAGCAAACCCCGAGTCACTTTCCGTCATGATGAAACCTTCAAGTTGACCATATTTTCTGATTTGCATTATGGAGAAAATCCTTGGGACGACTGGGGTCCGGAACAGGATTTCAATAGTACTCGATTGATGAACACAGTACTAAATGATGAACAGCCTGACTATGTGCAAGTCTCGCTTTGTACCACAGACGACTCTGACATCGATACATCATACTAGTGTGTTGAATGGAGACTTAATCACCGGCGAAAGTACGATGTCAGTGTACCATTGGAAGGCATCTTGTTCACCGACTAGCTAGATACTTTCAGAGAGAACTCTACGACTCTCATCGACGAAATTGTGGCACCACTCAACGCGGCTAAGATACCTTTTTCTTCTACACAAGGCGTAAGTGTTACTCAGACTATCCTTTTGGCTCCAACAAACTTTTTTCAGAACCACGACAATCAAGCTAATATCAGCCATACGGAGGAGATTCTCCGCGAGCAGAAAGTGGCGCCGCTAAGCTATACTCGCATGGCTCCTCCTGGAGTAGGAGGAGGTGGAGGGCCAGGAAATTACTGGGTACCGGTTAGTTTTGCATTTATATATCTCACACATGTTTACCTGCATCCTCTCTTTTGCAGGTATACAAAGAGAAAACAGGTACTTCCCTCTTGACTCGTAATGTTCTATGAATGACGCTATCCTAGATGTATCACCTGTACTGATTCTCTGGTTCTTTGATTCTCGAGGCGGATTTTCTCTAGGTGCGAATTCTACCCGTGTTCCTGACTGGGTTGATCCGTCTGTTGCCGAGTGGATCGTGTCAGAGACACGCGCGATGAATGCTGTTTGGGGACCGGCTGAAAACCGCGGTGCCTTGGCTTTCGTTCACATCCCCCCGTATGTCGCGTTTAGTTATTTGCAATGTCAGATTCCTAATTCCAATTGGGAAGTCACATTGCTACCAAGCTACAGAATAATCTTAACAACGAGACCGAGCCTGGCCTGAATGGTGAGCTCCAGTTTGTTTCTCTAGGACTTGTATGTACCTATCACTGCCCACAGCCGATTCGTTGAGTGGAGGGGGTTCGGTGCAGGCAACTACCATTGTGTCAGATGCTGGTAAAGATGATGTTTTTTGGAACGCAGTAAACCAGAACATCAAGAATTTGCACGCTGTCTTCTCTGGACATGGTGTGATTCACGCTCCTGTATTCAAAACGTAATGTGATTTTCTCCATGTAGATCACGGGGACGAATGGTGTGCTCGTGACAAGCAGAGAGATGTGATTTTCTGCTTTGGTAAACATTCTGGGTATGTCGTTTTTCAAAAATTTTCCCTAGGATTCTTACCGTAGAGCAGTTATGGAGGTTACACCGGAGACGGATGGGGGTACGGAGTGCGCAATGTGGTATTTAACTCCTCTAAGCCCGAAGATGGGGTCGAAACCTGGATCAGGCTTGAAGCTGGGGAGACGCGTGCTCGAATAATTCTGAATAAGCAATACAACTAGCCCCACTCCACCGATATCGATCCACTTGTGTTTCAACTCTAACCTTTTGTAGTATGAAGGATGTTTATATTCTTTCAAGAGTCCTTCGCAGCGCCTCAAGCTTACAATATTGAGTCTCCGAAGCCATGTTTCGTTTACAACATACGCACAACCCACGGGTAGCATGTCACCCCTTTTGATCCGAGTTCGCTATATCACTGGTGCATTCTAGAAAGTGGATTGTGTTACAAGTGTATTTTGATTGCTGACCAAGGGTATAACACCTGTAACATCAAGATGACATGGGTATATTTGGGGATTTGACTGTCAAATTTTAGCGGTAGCACAGAGGAAATTATCTTCCTCGCGCAGAATAAAGTGCACATTATACAGTGACATGCGATTCCAAGTTATCATTGAAAAGACCAGTATACAACAGGTCTGCCAGCTAAGCTACGAAGGCCGAAACCCTAAACCGTAGCCGAAAGATTGTAACAAGGGGGCGAGGGTGTGCCATCCCTCGGCGCTCGTAGCTTACATAGGCCTCTTAGAACCGTGTATCATGGCACTATGTGCCCAACACGATAAAATTCATTTTTTATAAAAAAAAAAACCCCACGAAGGATCCGACTTTCTGGAAAATCGCTCACAGGCTTCGCATTGAGTACGCCAAATCGGCCCTATCAATAGCATTATCAGTTTTCGCTTTGATGGGACCTGGCCTAGATTTTCACATCTTAAACTGACGAAGAACATCAACAATTATTAGACTCCAGCGACTTGCGGTCCACGAGAACATCCACACATTTTCAAATGTATAATTTCTGCGACGAAGTCCGACTGTAATGTCGCGAACGTGCCTTACAATCCCAGAGACAGACATACCGACTACGACTTCTTTGTAATGACGTTGGTGAGTAGGTCGAATAAAATTTTGACGAGTACAATTCGATTAACTTCAGGATGACTTGCGAATCAGCGGCCGAGAACGCGGGTGTTGTTGCCTGATTATGGCGAGGTTGAATTTCAAGTTCAAGGCGAAACAAACGTTAAAGAGAAACTTTGACGAGTGTACGTTGAAAGTTAGTTACTCCCTTCACGATCCTACGTTATAACTGTAAGTGGCTCCTACAATTTCGCCAGAATATTCTTTGCCAGAAAAACACTAATTTCCCCTGGTGAATACCGTCGTTCTTTTTCGATAAATCTGCGATAGATTTGTATATTGATAGAAACCTACTGAGGCAGCGGCAAGGATAGTTAACGCGAAGGAAGGAGAATTTCACAGTTAACCTTTGTGTAGGAGTGGGTTGAAGATGAAGAGAGTGATTGTCCTATCATAACCAGGCGAATCGCGAGCATAATGATCAGTAGCAAATGGTAAACGTGAGGTAACGTTGTGATGGACGTCAGGCTTGTTTAGAGGTCCTGTTGTGAGTGGGCATGCGACACAAGATGTATGAAGAAATATCAGATGGAGCCTCGGATGACTAGAAGGAGGGCTTCCCTAAGCGCTTCCTGTATGTACACACTTGGCAGAACCCCGACGACTGAAGAATGTCGTATATGAAAAGACCTTGTTGAACCGGGTGAGTTGAGGCGATCCTGTGCTCAAAAAACTAGTACATTATCTTGAAAAACAGACATCCAGGGACCCCCCTGCGACTACAACACTGCGTTGCGCAGCTTGCACGTCATTTACACCATCTCAAACGTTCTTTTCCAGCCACTTCTCCCCGTTCCAAGAAATCTCAACCTTCCACTTCTGCGTACCCATCCACTGATCGCTGAGATAGCTGTCCCACCACTTGATATATATGTCTCCATCTACATCAATGAAGTAACCAGCTACGCGCGGACTAGGCCCCAAGTATTCGTGTCTAAGTGGATATAGTCTCGAATCAACCGATCCAGAAAAGTGAGTAATTGATGTACCTACCGTTTTGCCACAACCTTGTCCATGTGGACATAGTTGATCCAATTGATTGTTTTAGCATCGATCTCCTCGAGATAATACTGATGTACAAGCTGATTGAGGTCAGTTCCTGGATATACATTGCGTGTATCTTCGCCATCTCGTGAAAGATAGGAACGTGGCAAGTGGATGCGTCCGCGATCCCAATGTACATGCTTGGTTAGTGGCCATCGTGCAAGTTCCCAAGCCAAGGCTCTTCGAAGATCAGTAATCGTTTGTGATGCGCCCTTCTTTTCCTTCTGTGCTTGAGGTGAGTCCTCGGAAAGCAGAAGCGCTGGGTCCACAACCGGCTCAGTTTTCATAGAAGACCAAAAAGTAAATTTGATTTCCATTTATATCGAAACGTGAGGGCCGGCCAATCAGGGAAATTACAGACTATTTTTAACGCAGTAAATATATCTTTTAAAAACCCTTATCTCCTCGTCAAGACAATTCCTTTAATGAAGATCGACGAAAGAAATGCGAAGCCCGCCAGTACGGCGGTGAAAGTCAACGTTGCCTGCACCGCTTCCGAGTAAGCAGTCCTAACAATGGCCCGAGTCGAGGGCTCTAATTTGTTGATATAGTCAAGCGATTCCCTGACACGAAGAATTATCTAAGAGGATGCCTATGAGTAGTGGACAGATCAGTTAGTAAAACCGAACCTTTTCAACGTTTTCACCGGACAGACGCAGGCGAAGATCCCTACGGAGCGCCTCTTGGACAATTGTACTCCCAACAGAGACGCCAACGACAGATCCGAGAGAGCGAAAGAGATACGAAACTAAATGAACATCAAACTTGCGATTCCAAAGGAGAACAGGAGATGGCGAACCAGCAGTTGCGATAGCCTGATCTTCCGGACCGGCATTGGCGATCAAAGCGATCAAACTTGTAGTGATTCCACTTCCTACCCGAAATGCTTAGTGCATTCCCAAAATCCTTTTGACAATATTTATTTACCATTTCCAGCGCTCGAGAAGAAGAGACCTAGGTAGAGTTTGTCAATGAACATGGTGGTCAAAGCACTGCTGACTTACCTATGGCAAACGGAAGCATAGTGCCAAAGGCAGCTCTTGTTGAGATTTTTACTAGACCCGTCGCGAAGAACTGCAAGCTATATCCGAGAACTGTGATAAGATAGAACTTTCCCGTGGTCTGTATTACAAGGCCTCCTCCCAAAGAACCTAACAAACCACCAACAACACAAAGAACGAGCCAAATGCCTGCATTAGCCGCTGTGTTACCATGAACGGCTTGCAAGTACAATGACACTTGGAAGATCAAGTTCATTCCAGCTGCGACACCGAAAAAATTGACTAAATACCCCGCAATGAGGGACCGGTTGAAAATGATTCGTCTAGGCGCGAAAGGTTCACTGGCAATCCGCAATTCAATGGCCCCAAAGAGGATAGCGAATACTGCGAATGAGCTGAATGAGAGGAGCGTGACAGAATCTTTCCATGAAATATTTCCGCCGTGGTCAAGGCCGAAAAGTAAAGAGAATACGGTGATAACAAGGGCGAGTGATCCAACGAAGTCGACGCGTTTGAGCTTCGCGGAGAAATCAGAGGAATCGGACTTAGGTAGATGGAGACCAAAGGAGACAGAAGCAATAGCCATAAGGGTTAGCGGAAATTGGAGGAGAAAGGCCCTGCAGATAGCCGTCAACGTAATACGCAGGGTAGTATCTGTGGTCGATACCCACCAGCGCCAACCGAGACTGTCTGCTAATAATCCACCTAATGGTGCGCCGGATGCTGATCCCATCGTCCATATAATATTTAGAATTCCTTGCCACGTGCCGCGCGATCGTAAGGGAACTACGTCAGAGACGATGATGCTGACAATTCTGGAAGTCCGATGTTAGCATCTGTCAAGTTATTCTCGAAAAGAGACACACGTTTGCATCCCGCCGCCTCCAATACCAGCAAAGGCTCGGCTGAGAATTAATTCGTTCATGTTCCGAGCAAGGCCACACCCCAAGCATCCTAATGCGAATATAGAATATGCAAACAGAAGGCAATTCTTACGCCCAAAAATATCGCTCAGTTTTCCGTATAGTGGTCTAAAATAAAGTCAGCGATGAGTACGGATGGAAATATGAATATCTAACTGAAAGCTAGTCGTTGTCAACATGTACGCTGTGGCTATCCAGCTGGTGTTTTGAAGCTGATGTAATTCACTTCCTATCGCGGCATACGCTATCCAAATGAAATGAGTGACATGGGACGGATGCGCCGAGCACGGAATTATTCACCAGATACCACGATTGTTCCGTCCATTGCGCACAAGAAAATTCCAATGGTCATGGGTATCAACTGCTCGGTTTCAATCGTCAGTAGTCGTCGCCGTGTGTAATAACGTAGAACTAACCAAAGCAATGTAGGATTTTGTAGAGCTTTTGGGTTTAGAGACCTCCCGATCTTCAATGCAACCATTGTAAGAAGTGATGGTCTCTGAGTTTGTAGTTAGGAGAGACGATGTCTCGTTGGCCATTGGTATCTACAAGTCTCTGAGGGGGTCAGTTAGCTCGAATCTGACGAGCAGTAACAATCTACACACATTATTTGAGGGATAACAGCAGTACCACGCAAGTACACTGCGATGAGATAAAAGTTATGTGGAAAGAGAAGATAAGCTGCATGGCAGTCGTGGAATTGGCTCAAGGACAGATAAATTCAGCACTGCACGTGATTGGTCGAACATATGATCCGAGCTGATCTAGGACAGAACATTAGTGACTTGCGATTGCAACGGGGAGATGAAATGAATACAATTATCCAATTACACTACACAAGGTATATTTTTCAATTTTCAAGTGTCTATATTCCGGTGGGTATATCTGCCTTCATCGATCGCAACTGTTTCATCTCTATGTCACTCAACGACGCCTGTCCTGATGGACTGACTATACTCCGTGATCTGCCACTGCTGTGAAGCCATTGTCCAGGAAGCTTTTGTGAACTCTCAAAGTCTTTGGGCACATTGCGAACATTTAAGAAAATTCGATTGCCCATCACGCATGACATTGCGACCGAGAAGCCAATGGGAATCTCGATGAGTGATTGCTAGAGACAGTCGAGTCGGTTCTGAATTAATCACACTAGAAAACGAAAGTAAACGTACTGAAGCAATGAGGAAGATCAGAAAGTTTGTCAGATATGTAGTGAACAGGCTAATCGAAGCCCAAGTTTGGTGAGAGAAATTGAGGGAGACTTTGGGAGAAACATACACAACAAAATAGAGCACAGAATCGCGGATTAGGATACGGAAAAGATGATTTCCTGAGTGAAGCGATGACGAAGGCATACTCGACGCCTCGTAAGCTTTGTATAGGGCTAAGACACAAAGAAGACTTTCAAAGGCTAGCATTGGTATCCAAAAGGCATAGAAGTGCACGTCTATATTAGTCGGTAGACAGGAGTTGAGACCTGGAATCAACGGAACGAGAGCAATAGCTGCGAATATGGCAAGCAGCGTGAGAGACACTGTTACAGGAATATATCAGAGTCCGACGGACCTTTAATTTTGGAGAGTACGAATCCCATGATAGCCGCAGAGGCTGCTGTTGCGATTATGAAGGATATTATCATCAAAGCTAAAATTTTCTTCTTGCTATAATACATGGCGGAGAGTCGCATTTGAAGGATTACTGGGAGAAGATAAGCTCGATTTTTCAAACGATAGTCACACTGACCTTCGGCTATCACACATGCGATGAGTCCTGTCCAACCCTGCCATTGAAAGAAATGGAGACCTAAAAAACAATGGTCCGTTCAGTGAGGACGAAGATAAGCAAGCAATGGACGTACAACTGAACGCAATATCACGACATATGGATCATGATGAAGACATTAGAAAGCACAGCTTACAACTGACATATCAATCAGTGATTCATGATCCATTAATGATCAATGAAAAAGGGCGCTCACAGAATTTGTGAGAAGTGGGGAGAAAAGACCTTCCATGATGTGTCAGGAGCGCCCGGGCCTGTATGAAATGGGCAAAATTCATACCGTAATTATTGATGCTGGCGGAAATGAAGTGGGTTTAGTGAACCAAACCTCTGAATCCACTCTACTTACATGACAGATATCAAGCCATAATAGCGATTCTGGAAGATGCGTTAATGTCGAGATGTTTGGGAAGCTTCAATACTAACCAATAGAAAGACAACCTTTCCGTAAGTCCATCCGCTTTTCTAGACATTGGTCAGCATGCGATCACCCGGTGAACGAAATTTTCAAAGACCCAGATGAGTTCCACCTATGAACACAGTCAGTAAGCGCTCAGAGATATAGAAATGTTTAGCCACTTCATCGCCGAGGGTAACCACTTCGTAGAAAGATGAGCTAAACACCTTGAACATGTGTGGCTTGATACGTACAATGATCATAGATAATAATGGTTCCCGACGCGACTGTCAGGAGATAAGGTCTGCAATCGTCGAGTTATTTTGTACCAGCACTCACGCTGTGAGTAGCGCGTTGACTGTATAGCATGTATCGTAGAAAGAGGAATGCCCATCTATGAGGATTGTTCGTCTTGGAGGGAATTAAGGAGAAAGATTCGTCCTACCTCGAGCGTGATAGTCAGAGAGCTTGAATGTGATATGAAATTACCACGATCTGTCGGCAATCGATGACGAGCGGCAGGCACGTAAATACATGAGAACATACATCCTGGATCAAACTGATGAAAATTCTCCAAATAGAAGTGCTGTTGATGGGAAAGTTAGAAGTAAACGGGTGTAATTTGCCATTTATGGATAGTCAGCCGGATTCCTGGAGTGAAGCGAAGAGCCGCGGCGCGATCGAGAAAACATTTCCGTATCCACCATACATAGTATTTTTGCATTTTAAGCAAATGACTATGCATGTATGGGCGACCTAATAGCAAAGACAGGTTGTAATAACGATATACCTACATAGCTGTCGATTTCACAATGTCTATATGCGTCTGGTTGACGTAACGGACAGAAATGGCGTGCAGAATCAATCACGCAATCCATCTGACTTTGATATACTGAAAATGGGCACATAAAGGAAGCACGTTTGAAGTTGGTTTACGGGACGTTCATTCCGCTTGCACCGGTGAGCCGGAAAAACCGAAGTTCGACAATGGACACAAGACCACACCATCAGATTCCCGAACCTTCAACGTTCAGCCTTTGGATACGTCATCACTTAAACGAAAGACAATTAGAAAGGCGAAACATCAATTAGACATTAAGCATAGGCGATAGCTTCAACATACACTTGTCAACTAAGCATCAGAAAGTGCTACAAACTTAGACTTCTCTGTGTAAAGAAGCAGTGAAAAGGACTCTACAGGGTAACATTTAGTATCAGGTAGGTTTTAGTTGTGCCAAGTCCACGTCATTTAACCGTGCTTAGTTACATCCATCCATGTACATAATGTGTCAATATTCCAGGTAGTAAAGTATGTGAGTGAGTTGTTGGGAACTCGTGAAGTCATAGATGTGACAAGTGTATGGTGCTCAGGCCCACTGGGATGGCCACCGCTCTGTTTTGTTCGTACGTGTACATATAGCTCGAACATGGACAAAGTACCCTTATTTGGTTTATACACAACTGAGGGTACGTTATTCATATCTCACTATACACATAAATACTCACCACAAATCATACCTAGATAGTACTTACGTGTATTGATCCAGGTACCTACAATACAGTTTGGTTTATACACAACTGAGGGTTAAACTTACGTGTATTTGAATTTGATCTAGGTGTGACTACGCCTGTCGGATTGTCTGTCCCAGTTCCAACATGAGTGACGTGAGTCTTTTTGTCATGATTGGTGTGGAAAACTGCCTGTATTGTACACGAGTTAAATGTATTGGTTTTATGCGAGTTAAAACTCCAAGGTGAGGCAAGACATCCTTCGAAGCTCGAACGGGAAAATTGCCGAGCAACACCTTGCAATTTTGTTGTTTTCCAAAGCATTGGTCACTCGTGGCAGTCCGGACTCCTACGGCTTGCAGAAGCTTCACTATCCATTGGAAACAAGACAGGTTTGAAGCTCTATCATGATGTATTTAAATCGAGATATGGGACAAAAGGGATACCGACTCCTAGAAAAAAAAACTTGGGGTCAGAATTTTTTTTATCAGCGCCGTAACCGAGTATTGATACATCGCTCTCCCACATGAGACAGGCAGTGGGAAAAATATACAAAAATAATAATAATGAAACAGATTGATTATTGTATTCTGGTTGAAAACTACAAGCCGAAACAACGTCAAAAACCGTAGACGAAGGACATATCTCGATAAATAATAAAATTCCCTCACAAACAATCAAAACTCTCCAGGAAAGCAAGCCATCAAAATATGATCGTATTGGCGTCTTCAAGGCCGATGGGGTGGCGAGATCTCGGACCAACTCCGAGATCAAATCCCATGAGTTCCAATCAACCCGATGTCAGGAACTCTACTCCACGTCTGTCCCACCTGTAAAACTTGATCCTCGACCCCTCCGCGCCCTCCTGCAGTCATGGAAATGCTGGGAAACAACTTCAGCATTCCAGGAAAAAGGAAGAAGAGGGGAAGGAAGCAAAGAACCAGTGACAATAAAAAGTTCTTGTCAGGTCAGAAAGACACCATGGGCAAGCACATAGCCATGCTCAGGGCTTGGAAATTATATAAACCGACAGGAAATCATGCAGGGAACATGTTGGTCCATGCATGCTAGATAGCGTTAGACTGAGAAAATAGGATGATGTTACCACACAACAAACATTATGCCGGGCCATTGTGATGGGCCCAGGCACCACTTTTATTTCACACTTGGGCACCACCCCATCACACTTGAACAATAGTATGAATACACATATATGGATGAGATAGAAATGACACCCTCAGTCATTTAAACAAGACTGAGGGTGAGCAAAACATTTACTTTAATTTAGCTACAATTAACTGACTGTAACACTACAGTATTACAACTGATATTGTATTGTATAGATATCTGTGATACAAGTCCGAACTTTAACAGGTTAATAGCTATTGATTGCACAATTACTTTCTGGACAGTTTTGTGCATCTGATCTTTGGACCTCCTAGTCTTGTCTCTTCACATGTTGCATTGCATATCCTATCTCTCCAGAGCTCTTATCCTTTGGCTAAATTGCATCAGCCATGCCACCAACCTCACCTTCTGCTATTCTGCCTAGCAACTCTATGAACTCATCTGTGCCAGAGTACATCATCCACCACAGGTAGAATGGCACCAAGTTCAGTAGGGCCAAAGCTAGTGGACTAAGAAACTAAAGGATGCTCTGATCCTCAATGGCATCTACATACATGTCTTTGCCCCCATCATCCCATGCCCTGACACTTCCATTAAGCCTTGTGCTAATGCAAACTGGTCTATGAACAATTGACTTGCGATCACATTCATGAAAACTATGTTAGAAGACACTGAGCATTGGAACTTGGTCACAGACAAAAGCATGCACCTGAAACAAAGTCAGATAAAAGCTTAGCCTTATGGTCACATGGCAGAACCAGATCAGTATGTGATTCTAGTACTACGTATAACAGTAAAATTGGCTGCCTTATATAAGGCAGCCAGCTAATATGTACAGCATAATACTGAGTAATTAATATAATTGTATATTAATTATTTAATTAATAATATGATATGTTACAGCACCTTTGTTTTGAAGACCTAAAAACTTGTGCCCAGTAAAAGGGCCCTATCAAGCAGATTGCCCTTTTACAAAAGGCCTTGTCCACCTACTGCTCCTCATCAGAACCTCTGCCAACCACTGCTGGCTGCATCATAGATATTGTCAGGCATGCATTTGACATTGAGATGATTGATGCCAAACTCTTCACATGCATCACACTTCTAAATAGTCTGCTGAGCAAGAGTATTATTGACTCACCCTGCCAGGCAATCAACATTTGCTTTCTGATGGAAAATGTAAAAGGACACTTTATTGTGGAAAGCCAAGCAGACATGTCAACCACTCAAACCCACCACTAAGAAGAGCAATGATGACACCCAAAAGTTAATCAGGAGCAGACACAGTTTATGGCTACTGACCAGGAAATATGTGTTAGGTGTGCTAAGTGTTTGAGGGAGCAGGTCCCAAAGAAAAGTCAGAAACAAATTAAACAGCAGGAAAAGATGAGTGTCAGCAAGGATAGTTAGCAAGGGATGTGCAGTAAGAAAAATGCACTAGCAAATAGATGTGCCTAGATGAGGGAGGGAATAGATATGAGTTAAGTGTGGCAAGGAGTGTGGCAAGAAAACTAGAGGCTTAGCAACAACTAAGCAGCATAATGCCTGCCATAGGTGCAAGGCATGTAGGTTCCATATGCATAACTGCAGCAAGCAGGCTAGAGGTTCAGACAATTGGTGACTTTGAACTGAGTCAGCACAAAAGAAATCTGAACCATGAGGTAAACTGAGAGGTGTAAATAGGGTACTCTGTTCTGTGTTCTAACTAATGACAATGGTAAGTATTTATAGTAAAAATAAGTTCACTGTCACTAAGTAGCTAAGCATCACCAAGGATTGGTGAACTGGAAAGAATGTAAGTAGATGCCATGCATTAAACTAAATGATGAGAAGTTAATAAGAATGCTGTCCATCTAAGTTGAGAGAGAGCACCAAGGTGAAATGCCATCATTCCAAATCGTAAGTGCTGCTGCTGGCTAGCTGTACCATGTGTCAACAGCATGATGCCAACTGTTGCCTGTTATTCCACCTGCTGCTGGTGCTATCACTGATTGGATCTGTTGCTTGCCATGCATGGCCATTGGGTATAGCCTAAAATAAATAAATTGTGCATGCTAAGTTTGGAATGAGTGCAGCAAAATGTCTGGAGCTGGTGCCAAGCCTGCTATTAATGCATGTAGCCTGTGTAGGGTCCTATCAGCAAGTGTCAAGCAAGAAGGCAGGCTATCTATAAGAAGCAAAGCAAGAGGGTGAAGGCAGAAGGCAAAGTTGTTACTGAGGAGCTCACAGTTATGCTACATAATGTGTAGACCCAGAGGCAATGCTATTGCCAGGACTGAAGATGTTCCATTTATTAGTCTTACTTATATACTACATCAGACATATTATGACTATGATGTATTGACTAACAAGACTTGTTAGAAATCGGACAGTGTGAGACTAAGAACAATATGTAAGTATTATTCCTCAGCCCGATATTAGAGACTGAGAGTAACTGTACCTAAGAACAATATGTAAGTATTATTCTACGTTCCAGTTAGTATTGTGTCGTATGTATGATAATAAGTCGTTACTCACCCTCAGCCCGATATAAGAGACTGAGGGTGCGTCTATGGAATATCTAAGTATATATACGTAGGATGGACAATGGGTCATTGTTCATGTTGTGACAGTGGGTGATATTGTGTTCCGTCGACCCTGTGTGAAGAGCGTCGGTGTGATATTACAAAGGGAGGGCCACCGAAGTCCAACACTCCTCCTCACCACAGATGCTCCTCCTCGCATGGAATCGCACCATCTCACTGAAGACCAAGGCGAGGACGAAGATAAAGGAAAGCGGAGGAAGAGAGAGCTTTGGTGAAGATATCAGCGACATTTTCTTTGGAGGGGACACGATGTAGTGTCAATTCATTAGATTGTACCCGCTCTCGGAGAAAATGGTACTTGATGTCAACGTGTTTTACTTGGGCATGCAGGAGTGGGTCTTCAGACAGCGCGATCGCGGAATCGTTGTCACAGAACATCTCTGTCGGTTGGGATGTGAGGTCGTGCCCTATACCTTTTAGTAATGCCCTCAACCAGATACATTCCTGCACGCTCTCAAACGCTGCCATGTATTCTGCCTCGCATGATGAGGCGGCAACGGTCTGCTGTTTCCTAACAGCCCACGATATTGCCCCTGAACCTAGACTCCATGTGAACCCACACTGCGCCGAGTGTCAGGGCAGCTTGCCCAATCGGAATCAGTGAAGCCTTTCAGCTCGATCCTGCTGCTAGGGCCCCCAAGGTGGAGCCGCAAGTCACGTGTGCCCTTGAGATATCGAACTAGCTGTATGGCTGCGTTCCAGTGAGGCGTAGCAAATGAGTCAAGATACTGCGTGAGCTGCTGTACGCCGAATGCAATATCCGGTCGCGTCGAGATTGCGAGATAAAGGAGGCACCCAACGAGCTGTCGGTATGGCGTGTTTTCCAGGACATGTAGTTCTTCCTGGGGCAGAGTATTTCAATCAATGCGACGTAGCTTGGTACCTGGGTCCATTGGCAATGAGAGAGGTGTGGCGTTCTTTTGCCTGAACTGGCTGACAATCTTGTCAATAAGTGCAGTTTGTGACAATTTCACAGTACGGTTAGGGCGGTCCCACTCTACGGCGATGCCGACGACAAAACGAGGATTGCCAAGATCAGAGATCGTCCATACTTGGCGCATCTGATCTTTGAAATGCTCGTTTTCCGCTTTGCTACTCGCAATTGAGAGAAAGTCGTCCACATGAAGGGCTGCAATGATAGTTCCCTGGTCAGTAGTTCGATGGTAGATGCATGATTCGCACGGTAAGCATTGAAATCCCCAAGCTGCCATATTGTCGTTGACAGTCCTGTTCCAGATTCTCCCGGCTTGTTTCATGCCGTAGAGGCCTCGCATCAGCATCCATACCCAATCCTCCTTCCCAACCTCTTCGAAGCCTTCCAGTTGCTTCATATATTGGACCTCGTCGTCTGGGAGAATTTCATACAGGAATGCCGTTTTTACATCGATCTGGGTTGCGTCCCAACCTTTGACTGCCGCGAGGTGGAGTAGTATCTGCCAAGATTCCATGCATGCCGTAGGTGAGGTCGACTTTGTGTAATCTCGTCCGTAGATCTGCTCATATCCTCAAAAGACCAGTCTGACCTTGAACCGAACTGCATTGCCATGTTTGTCACGTTTAATCTTAAAGACTGGACGTCCTGTTCTGATTTTCTGGCCAGCTGGTACAGCAGATCTAGGTATTAGTTTATACACACCCATATCACAGAGTGAACTGAGTTCTTCACAGTACGCGGCCTCCCAACGGTTTGCGTTGCCGGACGATTTTGCTTCACTCCACGATCGTGGTTCATCGCTAATACTTGATGCCGTTAGACTACAATCAGTCTGGAGCCCCTGAGTAGCGATCAGCAGTTGCTCGATATCATCTATTGACGCAATGTGGGTGAGGTCAGGTATGTCTGGGCTTCGATCGGAGCCCACAGTCCCTTGATCGGACGCCTCCATGTCCTGGTCAGGAACTTTGTTTACCTCCCTTTGTGCCTTCAGTCGTTTCCCAGCCGCAATCAATTCTTCTACTGCTTTCTGCACTCGGGATGGTGGAGCGTTTTCTGGGTCAGCTCTTGAGGTTGGTATAGGTATTCGGGTTGACCTTCGAAGTGGGTGAGGCTGCACATTTTCTGGTTGTTGCTCGTGTACTGATTGACCTTGGGTATGAGGCAGGTAAGCTCCTCCTGAGTCTGTAACGGGATCGTCGTCTAGGATGGCTGGCGTGTGTTGCTTCAAATGGCTATCATCACCTGGAGTAGCGTTGGATGGGGCAGATACGCTGAGATCAGTCTGTCTATCATGACTTTCAACAAACTTAACATGGTAGGTTTCGTATATTCTGCCGCTCGCCCTGTCGTAACACCTGTAGGCTTTTGAGTTCCTCCCATATCCAATCAATATACACTCGACTGAACGTGCATAGATCTTTGGATTGTGTTCAGCCTGAATCAGCACGAACGCTGTGCAACCTATCTCTCTCATGTAGGAGTAGTCTGGTCGCTGACCTGTCCAGGCCTCATGGGGAGTGATGTTGTCTAGGGACTTGGTGAGTGTGCACTTATGTAGGTGAGATGCAGTCAAATAAAACTCGTCCCAGAGATAGGGCGGGCATCCAGCCGCTATTCTCATTGCTCGTGCCTTTCCCATGAGGGTACGGTGCATTCGCTCCACACGACCGATGTGAGCTGAGGTATATGCTGCTCCGTATTGCTGTTCGTTCCCTTGAGATAGAAGCCACGCCTCCATTTTGTGTCCTTCGAGTTCACCGTCATGCCCCGTCCTGTAGATGCCTAGTTTTCCTTGAACTTCATTTTCCCTTGCGATTTGCCACACTCTAAGATGCGGAAATGCCTTGGCTTTATTTTGAAGGAGTATTGACCAGTGTTCACTGGTGAAGTCATCGACGACATTCATAATGTATCTATATCCACTGCGTGACGTTACAGCCTGTGGTCCCGTCAAGTCTACCCATATGATCTCTAATCTCCGTGTCGCCTTCCGTCCCTCCTCCCGCACCCTGGGTACTGAGTTCCTTGTTTGCTTTCCAAGGATACATGAGTTACACTTGGGCGGTTTTGAGGCGAAGGTAGAGGGCATACCTGGGACGATATCAGTTTTAGCCATATCCAGGACAGTCTGATAGTTAGCATGTCCAAGGCGACAATGCCAAGTATCAAGGTCGGCAATATGGCGAGCATTAAATGCATGGTGCTCTATGACTGCTGAGTCAAGATTGAGGGAGTAGAGTCGATGGTTCGGGACCAGGAAGCCTTGCGCTACAAGTGCGTGAGTGGAGCGATTGATGATCTTCACGGATACATTATCAAATATTGAATCGAGGCCTGAGTAAGTGGCTAGCGAGCTGACTGAGATGAGGCGGACTGTTGCATTAGGTATATAGAGGGCATCCTGCAAGACAATGTTTGCCCCTCTTGCTACGTGGAGACAAATATTCCCAGTTCCAATCGCCGTTACAGATGAGCCTCCAAGGCCCTTGACTGTGCGTGGGGAGATGGAACGAAGCGTAAAGAAGTCATTTCGATCAGGAGATATGTGGACAGTTGCGCCTGAATCTACTAGGAAGGGAACAGACTTTAGAGAAGTCGGCGGGGAGCGCTTTTCTATGGACTTTGTGGGCGAGATATCTGTGGCGAGTATTCTATCAGTTGCCGGCCTTGTGTGTTGCCCAGTCTAAGCTTGCTTTGACCTCATCAGTGGCCATAAAACCGGCATGTTCCCAATACTCCGTGCTGTGGTCAGGGATCGGTTCGAGACGGGAGGTAGTAATGCCTGCAAGCGCAGCTGTTTCCACAGGAGTCGGGAGTTGCCCAAGCTGAGTTGGATCAACGTACCATAGTTTCCCGTCTAACCCTGTGACAGCTACGTATGTCTTAGCTGGGCTAGAGTTTAAGGACGCATTGTTCCCTTGTTTCTCCTTTGATGCCCTTCTTGCCTCTTGTGCCTCTGCAACTGTCTTCCTGGCCATGCCTCCTCCTTTCTGTACACAGAATGGCTTAGTGTGTCCTTTGCATGGTCGTTTGAGCAAAAAACAGTTTTCGCAGCAGGTTGCCCCTGGGCCATGGTTGTGCCCTGGCAAATCTGTAGTGCGAGGTTTGTTGCCCCCTTTCGCGCTAAGGGCCGTGGCAGGGTCAGACTTCGCTTTCGCATTAATAATGTTCTGCGCATTCTCCATGAGGATACGGATGTCGGTAGGATCGCAGGGTGAAGCCTGTGTACTTCTGCTAAGGAGTGTGGAGACCGAGTTCTGCAGAGACTCGAAAGAGGGGTCATTCAGACTGTTGAGTAGTGCGATGCAGGTAAAAAGGTCTTTATTGACTTCCCCAATATCAAACACTCTCTTAACAATGTTGGCAATGCGACCAGCAGTGACGGGTAGAGGCTTGGATGAGGAGCAATAGGTCGAGAGGGCTTCCTGAAGAAGAGCAATCTGCTTTATTGGTCCCTCTCGCTGTGCACGAGTCTTCAAGTCGCTATAGCAATGTGCCGTGCCCTTGTCTGTAACCAGATCGCGGTGCTCGGAGTCATCAAGAGCGGACTTAATGAAGGTTATGGCCAGCCGGTCATTCAACCCCCAGTTTGCATGCGCACGAGGTTCGAGATCGGGCTGGGGCAAGGTGCAATGTCGTCGAAGACATGCCCATAGATGCCGTTTAGTATGAGGGCATCCTTCAGCTTCTCCGACCACTGCGTAAAATCCCCATCGGCATGTTTGTACCTCGTTCCCTCCCATCTATGACGTATGATCCACTCAGGAATCGACAGATTTGAAGTATCGGTAGGAAGAGGAGGCCCGGAGGGTGATGCGGATATGGGAGCCATATCAGAGAAGTAGGCAAAGGGGCACCAGAGAAGTGTGACAAAGAAGATAAAGAGACCAAAGAGACAAAGAGGCCAGGTACGCAACGTGGCGCGACTAGAGATCAGATCAGGGTGGATCGGGGGTAGACACGAGTCCGGTTTCTAATGTCCAACGTTCTTTTTTTTTATAAAAGTCGTCGACAAAAGCCCATAACCTGTTAGAAATTGGACAGTGTGAGACTAAGAACAATATGTAAGTATTATTCCTCAGCCCGATATAAGAGACTGAGAGTAACTGTACCTAAGAACAATATGTAAGTATTATTCTACGGTCCAGTTAGTATTGTGTCGTATGTATGATAATAAGTCGTTACTCACCCTCAGCCCGATATAAGAGACTGAGGGTGCGTCTATGGAATATCTAAGTATATATACGTAGGATGGACAATGGGTCATTGTTCATGTTGTGACAGTGGGTGATATTGTGTTCCGTCGACCCTGTGTGAAGAGCGTCGGTGTGATATTACAAAGGGAGGGCCACCGAAGTCCAACAAGACTAGTATGTACTAAGCACTAATGAGTAAGCAACAATCAGCATGAGCAAGCCAGCCAATGGCATAAAGGCTTGCCAGCAAGTAAAGTGGGTCCAAAGACTAGCTGACCTGTCAGATGTCAATGCCAAGGCAGGGATGAAGCAGGGCCAAGCAATCTGGATGGTGGCCAGATAGAAGTTCCAACATCAACACAGACTAAGCAGGGCTAGGGTGAATGGTCCAAGGACCTGTTCCCTGACAGAGAATGTGTAAAACATTATTAACTCTAAGGCCAGCATTGCCTATGCCACAGCCCTCAAAACAAAAGAAGGAGCCAAGTCTCATAGCACAAACCTATCTAGACCTAATCACAGCCCAGATACAGTCTGCTACAAGAACTGCAGTTTGCATAGATGACCATGCTGAGGACATACTAAACTATTTTGCATCCAAAAGGGTGAAGAAATGGCCAGAAAATCCATTGCTGATGCACAAGCAGCCCAGAAAGCCTCCAGAAATAAAAAATCCTCTAGTAACAACCCTCCTGCAAAATTATATGTTGTTAAAGGTGCACCCTGTCTTCACACCCAGGGCTAGGAGGATACGATCATGTGGGCTCGGCTACGCCCCTCTTAAAAAGTTTTTTATTTTCTCTGGCACATCTCAGTTTGTACCGTATTGACGCGCATGATACTGAGGTGTGTATCTCTGATTACTTTACTATATTACTTTACTTACTTTAGTTACCTAGTAACGTTGGATCTATCTAGGTAATAAATATAGTTTGTACTGTATTGACGCACACGATACTGAGTAACGTTGGATCTATCTAGATTCTGAAATATTGCGCATCAATTGTTGATAGGTTATGGGCCCTGTAGCCTGACAGCAGAAGCAAAACAGAGACGAACCAAACGGAAGTGCAAGGCTTCCATTTTCCAACTGCGACAACAAAAACACACGACGTTAAGGCATACAAGCCATGTCGGACACCACGGCATGCCCGACACTCACTGGTCCCGAGAACTTCCAAATCTGGAAAATGAGAATATCAGGGAAACTCCGCCAGGAAAAGGTATGGGAAACAGTCTCCACAGAACTGTCTCTGGGTGCACCAGACATCCCGATGGCACACTCTGAAAGCTGGGCAATCCATGACTCAAAAGCCATGGGTATTATCATAGCATACGTGTCTGATAGCTTGCTGCTTCAAATTGGTGACCTGCCGAATGCAAAAAGCATGTATGACAAACTCGTGGAGATTCATGAAAAAACCAACGTCGGCATCAGTGCCTTCTACATGTATATTCACATGAACCGACTCAAATGGGACAGATCCCCCTCCTCTCTGAATACCTACATATCCACGCTACTAGCCGCCAATGCAAAACTCACTGCAATGAAGAGGCAAGTTGACCCTGAATTCCTCGCATTCACGCTACTCGACTCTCTCCCTGAAGAGGGAATATGGGAATCTTTTCGTGCAAACATCCTAAGTTCCATACCCTCTGGAACCCACCTGTCTTTTTCGGGGGTTGCAGACCACCTCAGGTTTACTGTAACCGCTCAGCAGGGATCTCCTTCACCAGATGCCGCCTTAAAAGCTGATGTAATCACCAAGCATAAGTCCAAAGCAAAGTCCAACTCATGGTGCGATTTGCACAAATTGACATCCCATAACACATCCGACTGTCGTACACTCAAAGCACAAAAGGACGGCAAGAAAAAGAAGCACAAGAGGAAACCAAGAGCAAAGGCAAACCAAGCCAGCCATGATTCCGAGTTGGAGGGTGGGAGCTCAGATAGCACAGAGAGTGGCTTGGACAGTGGGAGTGTAAGAGTTCCAAGTACCAAATCTGCTCATGTCTCTAAGGCATTAATGTCACGAATTTTGGCCTATGTCGGGAGTGCCTCAAAAGACTTTACCTGCTCACACACCATTGCTGACTCCGGCGCATCCACTCACATGACGCCGCATCGCAAATGGTTCAAATGCGGCACATTCAGAGAACTGGATCCCCCATGAAAGATACACTTCGGAGACAACTCCCATGTTGAGGCCACCGGCATTGGCACAATCATGCTCGAATGCAAAGTTGATGGCCATACCAAAACTACAGAACTTAAAAACACTTTGTATGTCCCCTCCTTCCAACTCAGCCTCATATTGATATGCCAGCTTGACAAAGCTGGATATTACACAACCTTCAAGAACGGAGCGTGTAAAATTAAGTCATCAAAAGGCAGAAAAGTGATGTTCACTGGCTCACACAAAGGGGGCTTGTACCATCTGAATGTATCTTCTCCGACACATGCGCTGGCATCCATTGACATCAACACGTTGCACCGGCACCTCGGGCACATATCCCCAAACCAGCTAATCCAGATGGTGAACGACAGTTGCATCGAAGGGATTGATAGAACCACAGGGAAGCCGAAATTCTGTAAACCATGTGTACTAGCAAAGTCAAAGAAGCTCTCTTTCAAGCACAAAGGGCAGAAGGCAACTCACTCCTTTCAAATCATACACTCAGATGTTGGGGGGCCAGTGACACCAGCAGATTGCCATGGAAACAAATACTGGATCTCATTCATAGATGGGTATGGGCGCTTCCCTTGGATATATTTCATGCAAAGGAAGAGTGAGGCTTTAGCACGCTTTCGCGAGTTTAAAAGTGACATTCAAACCTACTTGGGAGCTGAAATTGGAGAACTCCATCTGTCAGAAAATTTCATCAAATTCTTTCAATCAGACAATGGGGGGGAATATGTCAGTGGTAAATTCCAAGAAGAACTCGGAAAAACAGGCACTGTACATCTCACAACAGCGCCCGACACTCCCGAACAAAATGGACTAGCAGAACACATGAATCAAACACTCGTGAACACTGCAACTGCCATGCTCATAGAGTCAGGCTTACCTAAAACCTTCTGGTCAGACGCTATGGCAACGGCTGCCACCGTCATTGGGAGAACACCAGCATCTGGTTTGAAGGGCAAGGTACCCTACAAAGTAATCTTTAAGTGCAAAGTAGACATTTCTTGGCTTCGCCCGTTTGGGTCAACAGCTTATGCATTAATCCCCAAAGACAAACATAACGGAAAGTTTGCAAATAAAGCACGCAAAGCTGTACTTATTGGATACACAACCGGAAAGAAGGCTTACAAACTACTGGATATAAAGATAAGAAAGGAGTTCAGTAGTCGACATGTCCAATTCGATGAAGATTCCCGCCTGAATCCAAAAATTTCCGAACCAAATGAACAGATAGCACCAGGTCTAGAACGTGAGTGGGAGCCAAACATGCTCCAACCAATGTCCAGGAGGAAAACCCTAAGTCCAAGTGGTGAGAGTTGTGATTCCGACAACAAGTCAATATACGACACTAGCATGGAGTCAGTGGGAGGGCAATGATTGGACAGCCCAGAGATTGGAAGCGAATACCACACTCCCAACTCATCTCCGCATCCATCACCACCCACGTCACCCAAAATCATGCCTGAGGTCCCACAGAAACGAAAGAGAACTGCCGACAAAGGACCACCGAACTTGAAGTCAGTGGGAGGTATCCAGGATGAAAGACGTCCAACATGTATCCGGAAGCCCGTACTACGAGATGCTGATTACTGTCGAGCTGTAGAGCTTGGGAAACAGCGCAAAGAAGAAAATCGAGCTGAGAAATGAATCAAAATGACTCAAGGCACTGGCAAGACACAGGCGGAAGAGACCCACCGTACATTGCTGGACATTCAAGCGCGAGCCGATAATTCAGAATTAAGTGATCTTACTGAACTAACTGAATCGGAAGACAACAACGAGGTTTATTTTGCAGGAATAGCCAAAAACGGACCGTCTGAGCACTCACTACCTAAAAATGCAAACGAAGCTTTTGAAGGACCGGATGGTGAACACTGGAGACCAGCACTACAGGAGGAACTACAAAACCTTATCGACAACGATGTCTTTGAGGTGGTCCCAATGCCCAAAGGAGTAAGACCAATTACCTCCAAATTGGTGTTCCGCATCAAGTACGATGCAAACGGAAATGTCGAATGCTACAAAGTACGAATTGTTGCTCGAGGTTTCACATAGGTCGAAGGAGTAGACTACAAAGAAGTCTGGGCTCCGGTCGCAAACTTGGAGTCAATACAAATAATTCTCGTGCTAGCGGCGAAGTACGACTTAGAGCTAGATCAAATGGACGTTGCCACTGCATACCTGAATGGGGAGCTGGAAGAAGAACTTTACATGCTCCCACCTGATGGCGTAAAGGTATCAAAGGGCCACTGCTGGCGCTTGAGACGTTCACTATATGGACTAAAGCAAGCGGGTAGAACTTGGAATCTCACACTAGATAAGAAGTTACGAGAATTCAGATTCACATGCCTGAATGCCGAAACCTGCCTGTATGTATACCGAAAGGGTGACAAAATCTGTTTCCTAGTGGTGTACGTAGACGATTTGATCCTCGCTGCAAATTCACGCCCTTTCCTAAATGACGTCACACAAAAACTGGCTAATATCTTTAAGATGCATGACTTGGGACCTGCAACTTACATTCTAGGGATCCAAATCAAGCGAAATCGAGATGCACACACCATCAGCTTGAGCCAACAACAATACATCAAAGCCATTGTCGAACAATGCGGCATGACAAATTCCAAGCCCACTTGGACTCCAATGGCCACAAGTTCAAGATTCACAGTTGAAGACACTGAAGACAATGCCACAGTCACAGACATGGAGATTGGGGGAAAACATGTAACTTACTCAAGTGTCGTAGGATTCCTCATGTATGCCATGATGGGGACCAGGCCAGACATAGCCTACGCTGTCGGTGTACTTGGACATTTTAGTGCGAATCCAAAACGACACCATTGGAACGCCGCAAAACGAGTGCTACGGTACCTCAACACCACCAGTGGAATAGAATTGCGCTTTGACGGAAACGACGTTGGAATGGACATGGCGTTCCATGGATACTCAGACGCAGACTGGTCCGGAGACGTCGACACATCTAGATCAACCTCAGGATATGTTTTTATCTCTGTCCAAGGTGCTATAGGATGGGCAAGTAAGCACCAAACTATGGTAGCGTTGTCATCAACCAAATCCGAATACATCGGCCTGTGCTATGCAGGGCAACACCTAGCATGGCTTCAAACTTTCTTTGAAGACATCGGGCATGCACAAAAAGGGCCTTCCAATTTACTATGCGACAACCAGGCTGCAATAATCCTAACCAGGGAAGCCCAGTATAGATCTCGAACGAAGCACATTCAACGGAAGTACCACTACCTCCGAGATGATTTGGTGGCAAATGGCGAAGCTACTGTACGATACATGCCCACTGAAGATATGGTGGCAGACATTTTCACAAAAGCACTTCCTCATGATAAACATTGGAAATTCGTGAAGGGAATGGGACTTTGCCTTCCCACGAGTGGGAGTGTTAAAGGTGCACCCTGTCTTCACACCCAGGGCTAGGAGGATACAATCACATGGGCTCGGCTACGCCCCTCTTAAAAAGTTTTTTATTTTCTCTGGCACATCTCAGTTCGTACCATATTGACGCGCACGATACTGAGGTGTGTATCTCTGATTACTTTACTATATTACTTTACTTACTTTAGTTATCTAATAACGTTGGATCTATCTAGATAATAAATATAGTTTGTACCATATTGATGCGCATGATACTGAGTAACGTTGGATCTATCTAGATCCTGAAATATTGCGCGTCAATTGTTGATATATGTTTCATCACTAGAATTGATGGAAAGCTCTGGTATGTTGATCCAGCAAACCTAGGCCAACTC
>QGOA01008019.1:0-12019 GCA_003313075.1 Termitomyces sp. MG16
AATGAGACAGTATCTGTCGCCAAACTCTGAGACGGTGACGGGGACTTTTGTCTTTATGACAGTGTATATGCCGCCGACCTTGTTTGCGACCTCCCATGCGCACTCAAACAGCAGAGGCCGGGAGACGTCGCGCGGTGGCGCAGACACGTCGACGGGCAAGTTAGTCGACATCGATGGTTCTGCACAAAATTGGCCAGCTACAAAAAGTAATCAAATATGTATGACGTCATCATCATTCGTCGTCAACAGATAAGCTGCAGTTTTCGCTTCAATACTTGGTTTCATGAATGGACACATAGCAGAAATTTTCATTTACTTTGCTGAGAGAAAGTTGATAACAGATCTGAGGTGGGGCAGTAAGGATAGTGTGCAAACATATAGTGGCACACCCTCAGTCAAGTATACTTGACTAAGGGTGCATGTGTGCAATGGCATCATGTATATACCAGAGTCCAGCTGGTGTTTTAAGGTGAAATAGTGAAAAACATATTGTCCTTGTCCCGGCAATCATTTACGGTTGCCCAGCGGCGTCCAACATCCTAGTTCTTCCTAAGCTGACTTGGATGTTTTTGCTCGATATTATTTGACCATCAGACGACTGTAACCGAAATCATGCTATCATAGTCCCGAGATCCGTGATTACGTTCGTTCGGTCTATAATTTTCAACCGTTTGCCTCATAGGCGCCTCATTCAGTGCTCCAGGTCGATCCTGCCGCCGTGTTTCTCCAATCTCCTGCAGCAGTATCACCTGTTCTGACTCCCGGATCCGCAGATTAGCCGTGGTCTCATCTATGTCGGTCTGATAGGTTGTTTGTCGGTCGACAGGCGACCAGACAGGTAATACAGGCTTATGTTGAACCCATGACTGACGAGAACTTGATGGTCTGTAGTCAGGCGGAAATGCTTCCACTGTTTCCAGGTAAAGAGCAATGACTCGGGGATTGAAAGATGAAACATACCTAGACCTGGCTGTGGACGGCGCAAAAGTCGGGCCACAAATGTCCGCATGAAGCCATTAGAAGAACTAGTGGCAGGCACAGCGTCATGTTCATCGTACGATGGCAATCGAGAAGAACCTTAAGTTTGGGAATGAGAAATCCCGATTGATACGTTTTAGCACTTTGCTCATCCGATATTAGAGGATATGGAATCTACATACCCGTATTGCTTGATCTAGAGGACCAAAAGACGAGTTTCTTCTTGCGCAAGAACAACAGAATAGCAACAATAATTACAAGCAGGACTGGCCCAATGATGGCTCCCAAGAGCACACCGCGGGATGATTGAGCTGGCTGCACGTTAAGGCCTTCTTTTTCAGCGAGTGAAGCGAAGGATGGGATGTATGTGAAGTAGTCCAAGTTGAAAGTAACATTGGAATCTCCAGCATAGGTGATTTTGAGTGTATGGTTACTTGGCGAGAGGCCGGAACATTCATACCACCTAAAGTTCGTAGAATTGTGGTACACAATTTGAGCACGTTGAATTTGCACGTCATCGATATGGATATCCAACTCTATTTGTGAGTTACTACTGGCGCCGAATGCGGATGCTGACGTTCCTATGATGTACGTCGGATTGGGGTAAGTAGTCATGTTGACAGATGAATTTTAAACGGCTACCATTGAAAGTAAACGTAACTGATGCGCCCTTGGTAAAGGTATGTTGGCTTGTGTTCGCATAGGCATAACGAAGGCCACTATCATCGACCAGGCGGAAGTCTGTACCTGGATACCAATTACCGTTGGTGGCCACATCTTTATCGTCAACGATTAAGCTCTCTCTTGTTAACGGAGTATGGGGTCCCGCTGTAACAGTGGCATAGTCAAAAACGAAAGTACTGGATCTGTCAGAGCCTGGGGGGTTAGTTCCCGTGACTGTGAGATTATGCCATGTTGCCTCAGGTAGATCTGGGGACTTATAAATGACACGTAGTGTCCCACGTTCCGAGTCGATTATCTCTAACTGGTCACCATCAGACTGGACTTCGCCATCAATTATGACCCGAAGAGGTTCAGGTGTAATTCCATTTGTTGAAGAAAGTCTTCCATAAAGCATGATGGAGGTCCCTGTCAGTATCCGCTGCCGGTTAGTAAATATGAATAGGCTTTCCATGGTACATGCCTGAAAAATTCACAGAAAATGTATCTGCAACCGATTGTATGTAGAGGATGTTAGCACTTCCACCGAGATATATTGAGTCGGTGCCAAGTTGTGGTTGAGAGGAATAGAACACGTTGGGAGATTCGTTGTCATATAATACAGTTGCCATCGGAGTGTTTGAAAGAGAGAATATTGGAGCAGGGTTCTTTATAGCAGTTTCAACAGCAGTGCGATTCTATTGTTTGCACTGATCGTAATTTAGATAAAACGTTCGTTGTCGGACAACCTGAGAGATGGTGGTATCAAGGGATGAAATCGAAACATTGAGCGCGGTATAACCTCCCGCAGTATCGGACTGGAGTATCTTGAGGTGAGGGATTCGCACGAAGGTGATCAGCGTTGATAATTGCCACTGATTGTCTGATATGCTTGAGTCACCATCGTCTCATCTTTGCAATCATCAAATTCAATCAGTTACGTCCGCCTGGAAACGGCACATCTGTTCAACAAGTAGGCTATCTCCTTCTGCTGTAACCAACAATTAGTGCCCAACACAGCTTACCTATGTCCCTAGCTTAACCGGACATTGTCACGAGCAAGAAAGATAAAATAGTATAGCTTCCAGTAAAGTTGAAGTAATGGGAACAACCGAAAAGTATCGTCCGAAGGAAAGCCATCCAACAGAGAAGAGACACTGCTACTGGTCGGCTAAACGCCACCCGGTCAGCCTCTTTTGATGGCTTCTTTTATGACGTATAACTTACAGGTAGCTTTCGCCGGATGGAATTGGGTGATGGTTTCTTTTCTTTTTACGAGGTATGTCCTTTTCGTCTACAGTTTTCGACGTTTTCTCAGCTTCCAGTTTTTAGCTGGTTTAGCGACCTTTCAAACGAAGATACGTAGTGCAGGAGGGGCGTATTTTGGGCGTGACCATCGGTGTGACCTTACGCGGTTGTACCGGAATAGACTACGCTTAACGCATCATTGTAGTAGCGTATTCTTCTTTGCTTGTTGTCTGCGCCGGTTTTTTTCCTTTACACCTTCTCACTGTTCTAAGCATTCATCCTTTTCTATTCTCTAGCATGGACGGAGTTGGCAGTTCAAGGTCTAGGAAAGTTCGTGCACGCTCTTCTTTCGCCCCCGCACTCTGGCTCCTTCTTCTGTCCTTTTGTCAACCGGGTTTGCTGAACCCGAAGGCCTCAGAGTCATCTCCCAAGAGTCAGGATTGCCTCCGCTTCTGAAACCCTTCAACCTAGCGTACGAGGAAATCAGTCCGAGTCCGAACAACCTGACAACCCGCCTACGGAATCTCCCACCCCGCGTGCGATTCTGGCTGTACGCCAAATGCAATCGGCACTAGGCCCAGCCCCTAAGCGAGCTGGGACACGTAATGCATCCGTTGTGGATGGGTCCCCTGAAACCGAAGTGCCTTTAAGACTTTCTCCGGCGACTGCAGATGCTTAGATGCAGGATGCCGTTCCGACGATGAACATAGTGATTGGTGGACTCCGGGGCCCGCTCCTTGTCGTAGGATGTCTGTGCCCACGGAGTCATCTGTTCGTTCCGATTCAGAACGCAAATCGCCTTAACTTCGATGCGTCCACGGTCGTTGATAACGCCAAGCCACGGGAAGTTACAATGACAGATTTGATTGCTACAGCTCTTCCAAGCTCATGGCTTAGAGCTCAATTGTCATAGTAAGTTATTTTGTTGCGAAGGCGAATTCTGTCTCTCTGCTTTGTGAACGCATGTTAGGTTCAGTTGGCATGATGCGTGTTTTAGATGGTTTCAGTGGGCGCTTAGCGCATTCGTGTTGACATTTTATGATATGCGCATTTTGTTGTTGTTGAACAGTCCTGGTGTTATAAAGGCTGCTCATATGTTTATGTTATTGACACCCCTATGGGGAGACGGCGCGATGTGCATTTTTCTCGGTCTGGTATGTCGGCGCGATGCGCACTGCTTTGTGTGGATGATCTTGTGCATCGGCGCTATGCGCACTGTTTTGATTTTTGTTGCGTCGGCGCTGTGTGCACTGCTTTGATCAATTGGTTTTGAACGTTGACGCTGTGCGCACTGTTTTGATTTTTGTTGCGTCGGTGCTGTGCGCACTGCTTTGATCAATTGGTTTTGAACGTTGACGCTGTGTGTCATGCTTTTATTGGGCACTCTGGTGACCATTATTGTGTGTGTATGCTCACGTTGGGGCCTATGGAGAGATTACGGGGTTCAAGGGTTTAACCCCAGTGAGAACTGGCTCTGGAATCATCTGGAAGCATCCGAGTGAGCCAGATTTTATCCGGATCGGACATAGCCAGAAATTGACTACAAATTCAGAAATATTTCTGGAGATTTTCGAAGGATTCTGTGGTGGCACGACTGATTTTCGATAAATTTACTTATCTGTACACATCCTTGTAGGTCTGAAATGTACAGAAAATATATTGCTTATAGTACTACACGTATAATCTGGGGTAGTCCGAACTCTACAGATATGTAACGAAACGACTCATGAAGGAAAGCGGATTTAAAGTGACCATGACACTGCGCATAGTGAAAAAGATATCAAAAAGTTGGCAAAGTATCAAAAGCATAACACTTACTTGAAAATCGACTCAATTGTTGTTTGACGTAGCATCGGTTTGGATTTGAGTAAGCTAAATTTTGATTTTTTTTAGCTTTTGTTCGTTGTTTCGACAAAATACTGTATCTCTAGAAGCTGAACATGTTTTAGAATGAATACATTACAAAGATCAATGAAATTTACTTTTTTGACGTCAGACTCACATGTCTTCCACACATTCGCAAATTCAGATTCAGTAGCATTAGGGTGCGACATAAGAGATGGCAAAAAGATTTCTAAAATCATGACATAAGATGATATATGAGAATTAACATGATTGACGTACCAAGCTGATGTCAGACCATCCTTAGGTTGAAGAGGCTTGGAATTCAATTTTTTTGAGACGTTGCTTTGGCTTGGAACAGCCATTTCGAGAATAGGGGCAGATGGCAGAGGAATGATGACATGTTTCCTGATAAAACAAGTGAGTCGAGTGTTTCTAAATAGAAGGCAACTCACATAGAATTCAGGACACAAACCCATCTTCTCAACGGCACATTTCACAAGCCAGAGCCCACCACTCATACATCATGCTTAATAATGGTTGGTGCTGCGCATACAAAGGGAGGGCAGGAAGACTGTGGTCAAGGCATGATCCAGGCTGCAAAGGCTGAGGAACTGGGGGTGGAGGGAATGTGGGCAGGCATAAGAGCATTGTATGTGTCGAAGAGCTTGCACACGCTGCCTGACCCCCCATAACCACTGGAAAAGCAAAACTTGTTCCTGCTCTGCAACATGCCACTGTGATAGTCAAGATGGTGGTTCTGGGTGAGCATAAAGGGAGCAGTTGAACCCTGAGTGAGGCCTGATTGGGAGGTGGACGTGGAGTTGAGGATAATGACGAGACTGCCGTTGCAGGTGGAGATCTGCTGGGGGTCGTATGACTCAAGGTTGCCAATTGTGCTGTACCAGAGACCAGCAGCCTCCCAGAAGGGGTTGTCGCCAGAATAAAAAGAGCGGCGTCCAGTGCACTCAACAGTGAGTGTGCAAAGAGGAACGAGTGCGTGAATTGGCAAGTGTGTGAATAGGCAACAGTGTGAAAACCCACATGGACTTAGTGTATCTCGAAATGATGTTGTTACCATATATACTATATTGCCTTCTACAAACGAGACGCCGGACTGTATGAAATGATGTAATTTATATAAATTTCACAGGATTTCAGCACAGTTCAGAAATTGACATAGACTTCCAGCTACTTCCAGAAACTACCCAATAGCCTCAGATCCAATTCCTACTGGGGTTTAACCTGTGTCAATTGCGTTGTTGCACCACCAACGTTGACTGTTGTTCTTTTGGATATTCATTGTCATATTGACTTTTGCTGGGTTTTCACGTCACGAGTTCAAGCTGATTATTTTCAGCCTTGTTGTCTCACATTCATGCAGTACACGAGTGCACTGGCAATGATGCAGGGGACCCAGTAACATCCAATGAGGTGTCCCTGCCAATTCCCCTGTAATGGTCACTGTTTTGGGAGAGTCAGGAAACCTGGTTCATGATCAGCCAAAGCTGGCGATGACTGAATTACCAGAGAACAATGTCCTCCCAGTATCTTGTTGAGAGACATTTTTTTGCCAAGTGCAAACAGGCCTAAGTTGGCAGCCACTTCTCGTTCCTTGCATGGCATGCCTCCCGAGGTTGGACGCTTGCTTTCTGCAGTGGATAAGGTGTACCCCTATAAAGTTGTGAAGGTTTTGGAGCAGAGATGCTGGAATACATTCTCCTAGATTGGTTAATGGACAAGGATTGCTGGCATGCTACGAGAGAGCCTCCTCCATCTGAGTTTGCCTTAACCTTTCTTTCGATGATTGGTCCTCAGCTTCTGACAATCTTGTGGAGCCATGCTTATGACCAGCACTTACGTGCTTTGTTTCTATGCAAATCTCATGTTTTTTGGATGGATACCTTTCAGCTCAACATTTGGCAGGGAGGTGTGGCAACACATCATGCCAGTAGAGTCAGAACATTGGGCAGTCATCCGGTAAAAATAGAGGCTTTTGTGCCTCTCATGTGCATCTCTTGAACATAAGCTCCTCACTTGCTGTTCCATCCCTTGGTCTCTTCGTAGGGATGGAAGATCTTGGAAACCTCCAGTGGTGTCTCCATCTGTTTTGCTTTCAACGGTTTCTCCAGTTGCAAGAAAGGCACCTGATGTGTCCATTTCCATGTTTGTTCCCTCTGTGGAGCTTTGTGCATGGGGCCCAGGCCTGTGCGGCTTGACATGGTCTTCCCTGTGTCCACCCTATTAAAAGGTGATGTTGGGAATCCACCTTATACAATGCTGGGGTACTGGTGAAGGTTTCAAAAGGCCTCCGTTATGAATTTGATATTGGTATCAGCTCTTTGTCTTGTTTATCTTTTTCACCTCGTGATTATTATCGCATGCCTGAAGCTCATGACTTTATTATTTCTAAGTACTCTTTGGAGATTGCCTCGGAGAGGTTTTCTCCAGGCTTCTCTCCATCCCTGGCAGAACATCTTTTTGGTCCTTTTTGTTCAGCTCCTTTAAATGCTATTAGTGGTTCTGAGGAGAATCCAGGGTCACACTGACTTGTATTACCCACATAATGAGCCTCTCACTTCTTCAATCAATTCTTGAATCGATTCTGAGCTGTTGCTTGAGAGGTACCTTTCCTGCCTGTTGGCTCCTTGTTGCTGATGCTTCCTGGGGTCCACAGGTTGCATTTTAGACATTGATTCCACTTTTAGAAATATTCCTATGTGCGATTTCTATTAGTAGGAACATTTATTATGATTTTATTGCCTATGCCATTGTCAAGATCTTTTACCATTGTGGAATTCATTATGTTTTGATCTTCTTCAGATATCCGCAGTTGCCATTTGATCTGATTTCCAATGCTTACCTATGCCTACAAATGAATCATTAATCTGCTCAATCACTTTGGATCTTGGTTGGTCATGGTCCAAGAAAAGGCACTCCCCATTTGCATCCACGTTCAATTATATTGGTCTCACCTGGGTTAACAGTTGTATTGCCTGATACTAAGCACTTAAAATGCCTTGCAAAGTTAGAAGGATGATCCACCGATAAAAGATGGCCTACAAAATGACTGAGTCTCTTATAGGAACTCTTCACCATGTATTTCTTATATTGCCCAGCGGTCGTTCTCATTTGCCTTCCCTCTTTGCACTGCAAGCAGGGTTCCCACCCAATTGCAACGTTTTTGTGGCTTGTCATCCAGGGAAAACAGAGCAAGGATATTAACTGGGCTGAAATGGTGGCAGCTGATCTATCTATTCATGCACTGGTCAAAGCTAGATACTGAGCCTGTCATATTGTGTTAACATCAGACAACTCAGGTGTTGTAGGTGCTCTCGCTGCAGTTCGTTCCTGAAGTTGCCAACAAAACGCGATTTTACGTCACATTTTCAACATTTTTCAATCAAATTCAATCTGGATTTCTACAGTATGGGTACCGTCGAAGGATGATGAGGCAGACAACCCTTCTCATGGAATATTTTCCCCTCTTGATTGTTTGTTTCCATTCCCTCCCCATTTTCCTACTTATCTGATGCATTACGTGTGCAACAGTATTTGTTTCTCAGAGTTATTGAGTTGAGCTTCAACTGTCCTCCACCCCCTTGTTTCTGGTTTCCCTTTGCTTAATTCTCCTCCACCCTCAAGAGTTCCTTTACTGTTTTCTCTACATGGCTCCACAGGTTATGATGTAACTATCTTCAATTCCTTTTCTTGTGGATCGTCTTTCTTTGAAGATTGGTGGCATTCTATTTGAGCATCACCATTTAAGATAATTATGTGCATTTATACACGTGGTGGTTCTGTTACAAGTTAATTGTGATGGTTTGCCAACGGTTTGCCAGCCGCATATTTTTCCGATTATGCACCTCCACTTGTTGATGCTGCTGAAAGCTAGCACTAGCAAACATGACCCATACCCTTCAATATCTTGTCAGAGAATTCCAGAAAATCA
This sequence comes from Termitomyces sp. MG16, assembly GCA_003313075.1. NCBI lineage: Eukaryota > Fungi > Basidiomycota > Agaricomycetes > Agaricales > Lyophyllaceae > Termitomyces > Termitomyces sp. MG16. The sequence continues at coordinate 8,681 of QGOA01008019.1, forward strand.
ACCTAGACAAAGAATTGCAAACTCTGGCATCATCCTGCCCCAAATGAGTCCTTGAGGTTGTCAGATAAGCAGAGGGTTTTGGTGGATTCTGTCATTGCTCATTCCTGGTCCCCCTCTACGTTGAGGCATTACTTCTGCAGTGTCTGATTTTCTATCATTCTGCAACCAACACAACATTTCATGTCGATTGGCTTTGCCGGCTTCTGATGATCTGCTTTGTTTCTACGCAGCATCCATGGCAGGGTCCCTTGCATGTAGAAGGGCGTCCTATAAGATATCGGCACTTTGTGCATGGCATATTCAACATGCTCTACCTTGGACAAAATCTCTTAGATTAAAACATGCCTTGCATGGTACAGAGAATATGCATCCTGACTCCTCCTTTAAGGCATTCGTCCGCCTCTTTTGTTGGACATGCTACGCGTCATAAAGCTAACTTGTATTTGGCTAATCCTTTGAATGTGTGCGTCTGGCTGTTGCAACGACTGCCTTTTGGAGTCAAATTTGTTTGGTGAGTTCCTCCCCCCACAGGAATAAGACTTGGTCGAAAACGTCATCCCTTCCTGGTCGAACTTCAGTCTCGCCAATGATGCAGGAGCACGTTCATTATTTTTACCACATACAAAAATTTCTGGGCACAAGGGCAACACAGTGGTTGTTATTGATGCGAAATGTGGTATTTACTCTATGTTAAGTAGTCTGAAGTGAAATTCAAACTGAACTTTGTTATATTTCAACTCCACAAGTTCACTGAGTACGTGGGGCAAGAGCCACACTCACGCGCACTTTGTAAAAGTAGTGTATAATTTTTAATTGTTTTATTTGAATGAAAACTTAAAGTTATCACTCGAAATGGGCGCAAATAAGTATTACTACTAAAGCCCGAAGACAATCTGTGTGCTATTGGCCTAAGACGTCCACTCCCTGGGGACTCCGAGCCGTGGCAAGTCGATTGCTTCCAGGCTTTCCCGAAACCCTACTCCCTTTATACTCCTTCCCTCTACGCACGGACCGTATGAGTATTGCGTGTTTATTATCGTTTTTCGTTATTCTACGCGCCCGGAACTGGTTTTACCGGGCCTGGGCCCCGGTTGCTGCGCTGCCGGTACGCGTCGTAATGGCTGATGGTTTTACCCATTATTTTCTTCGGCCGAATCCTCCTCTCTCTCCTCGTTTCCCCTCCTGCTTCCTTTTCCTTCCTCGTGCTCTTTTTATTCTTCTTTTGGGTCCCGGGCACACGGTTGATCGTGGTGTGTGGTGGCGACGCGCAGGAGTACGATGAGTTTCGAGGTCGGGGCGACGGATTGATGGGCGCGCTTCATAGGTGACGTGATCTCGGATTTTATGCCGAGATCTTGCCTTAGCCGAGCACAGCCACCCATCGGCTGCTGTTGTCCCATCAATTGGTGATCGCAATTCTTCCTGCACACGTTTACTGCTCAGTGACTGGCGAGTCGCTCATTACATGGGCCGGGGTTGGTTTTTCTGGTGAGCTTTGCCCTGAGTCTACGGTTTTCGACTCTAACGCTTACAGTTTTCAGCGTTTTATTTGGATGTTTTGGGACTTTTGTGCTTTGTTTGTCTGCCTCGAGTGAGGCAGACGTATCATTATGAGGCAGGATGGCGACTACAATTCCATTGCTGCGTTGGCTAATCACGCGCGAGTTAATGCGACATTCCTGGCGAACCCATTTGCTGCTATTTTAATAGTAAAGGAAATAAAGTGGGTCTGACTGTTTGAACACTGCTTCTGGTTATCAACCCAATTCTGCGACGCTGTGGAATGCTGACAATCAGCAGACATTGTTTCTGCATTGGGGGAACTACTGCTCTGTTGCTGAAAGGAGTACCCCCTGAGGTGGTAACGGCTATGGGACGTGGACTTCAGATGCTTTTCTTACATATTGGCTAACCTCGAGTTTATTGCTCCAATATACGTTGAGTTGTTACGCCCAATAATGTCCTATTTAGACAGGTGCTAGTCTCCGGAATGGGATTCATCTACTTCGTTTCTGAGTGGCCTTCGTCTCTCGGGGTGGGGTCAGATTTGCTCTGGCTCGTAAATGAATCCCAGACTACCCCTATTAGCAGAGGCCCATTACATTGGAGTCTCTTATCTCCTTTACCGGGCTATCATATACATCGGGGGGGAGCTCTCGCCCGTCTCACGGACCTGTACACAGTTTGAGGATGAGTTTTGGTTTGGACGGCTCTCATAGGGCGAGCCTTTTTTCCGGTAGATGTGGGTCACACCCGGGATGCGCGTGAAATAGTAATTTTTGTAATAATAATTAATTTGAAATTATCATTATTTTTGACATATTTTCTCCTCGACTTGTCTCGTGTTTGAGACAGGCGTGGCGTATCACTAAACCCAAACACTTACTAACTGTATAATAGTATCGACTTACATTTGGTCTAGTCCACCCAATATACATACCAAGACAGAGCATTGTTGGGTGTACTAGAAGGATATCGGACACTTTCAGAATGGCGATCGGGCTACAAACGAGTTGTTGGGATTACGACAATGAAGAATTTAGTGGCTGCGACAGTGTCAAACACAGTGGCTGACACCGTACCAACAAGAACCGAACAAGTTATCGGACACAGGTAGACTAGTCTATATCTATGTACCCAAGACGTGTTGACTGAGTGGACTCCGAGTGAGTGGATGCTTTCTGAGACTTAGAAAGCTCATTTCCTAGCGTGATTTGAAGCGTCAGCGTTAACGGGCGGAACCAGACCAAGACTACTTGGCCGCAAGATATTCTTTTGTATTTTTTTCAGCTGGTTGAGAGGTCTCACGAAGCGCAGGAAAGTCATATCACGCATATGGGCAGTTCTTTTTGAAAGTCTTTGACTGATTCGTGAGCTCAAATTCGGCATCCTCTGAACTATGCATACATTACATAGCAGCTCGACTGACAGAATTCTCGTATCAAACCTTATTTAAGAATAGTTGCTTGAAGTCAGGAATGCTTGTGGCGTTGATTAAGAAACATAAGGTGAGTCTGATGGAACATGTTCAACCGAAGGTAAATTGTAGTACTGTTCGCGTGACCCAACGTTAGTAAGATAGATTCTGATTGTGCGGGCGGACGCATAGGATATAAAGTGCAGAGTTAGGGCTCAAGTCTCCAGTGTAGTCGCCTGCTCTACCCGTACGTGTTCATTACCTCTGGCTTGTACCGGCCTTTGAACATCACGCACCCCAGCTACCTCTTCGCGTCCGTTTCAGCATTTTCGTCGCATTCGACCTTAACTGAATCAAACCTTGCAAGTCATCTCGTGTATTTTGCATAGGAATTGTCTTTATTGACTGCATTACTTCAGATG
>QGOA01008024.1:0-14958 GCA_003313075.1 Termitomyces sp. MG16
TGTGACCCTAGTGCTTGACTGAAGTCTATCGGGCTGAGGTAAAAAACGAAAGGGGTGTACAAACTTGAAAAAGACGATAAGGAAGTTAAAAGTTGTGTATGTTTGAACAAGGAACTTGTCCGTGCTGCAAGTGAGAGTTCGAGGTGTTTGTCCCTGTAAAATTCGGAGAGGAAATGAAAGGAAAAGCAAGAATCGAGGTAACGGTCACTATCTTATATCAATGTCCCTCATTCCACCGAACCGGCTACTACCTTTCCCGAAGTATAAAAGCTTAGCACTCAGTAAACTGTAGATGGTTCTTTTGCAATCGAGGACTTATTCCAGTTCTATAGATTGACTTAAGACTCTAGTTGTGACGACACTGTTACCCACGCTGCCATTACATTGCACTTATAGCCTATCTACTAGTGCTTAGCTGTGCCAAGCACCATTTCATTTAGGTTGAACCATTTTCACTTCACTTATGTGTCTCTAGGATCCTGCTAGGACTCAACCTCATTATTGGCACATCCAACATGTTTGTGCTAAGTGTCTGTCACTTCTCTGAAAGTACTTAGCTACTTTTGGATATTACCACTGCAAATTTCCTTGCCTTTCTTTGTCTTTTCCTCATTATTCTACATCCAGTATACACTATATGTTTGTTCCATACATCGTTTTCAGTGCTATTGTTGTGTAATAAGTAGTTATAAGTAAGCCTCAATCCTAAGTCCTATGTGCATATGAACCCAATTCTATAGTGGAAAAGGTGAACTATACAGCACAGGAATACAAGACTAAAGAGAGGGATAAATGTGCTACTGAGTTCAAAATAGGCCAGAGGGCCCAGTCCCCGTCCCAGTGTTACACTTCTCATCTACTTGCTTCTCTTGATGGGCGAGTTTTTCTAAGAATTGCACTGAAAGTCTCATTATAGGAGGTTGTACTCTTTGCGGAGGTCCATAGTAGCCTCAATTCACACCTTGGATCTCTGCCAAAACACTCACAATAGTTGTCATCAACTGCCATCAATATGTACTGGTCATGCTCCTGGACAGGAACATAATATTCTTGCATCAGAGGTGATTGCCTCTCATATCCACTTGGCCAGGATCTTGTCCTGGCCACCACTGCTATTGCACTGCAGAATGCACGTTGGTTCCAAACACATCCTTTGTTGCAGGCCCTGCACAGGCCCGAAGTATTGGTGATGGATGATCCCAATTGAAATTGGATGCAGACATCATCACAGTCTCAACATTATCTCTGACCTAAATCTTCCGGGATATTTCTACTCTTTATACACAGTCGGTCCTGCCTCAGATCTAGCCTCACGGGAACGAGGTGTACCAAATGAGACTCCAACTTCTGTGTATTCTCCGTTTAAGACTGAACGCAAGTGCTCAGATTCACGCTTCAGTGATTGCTGGCTGGCATTCAACACGGCCCGGTCGAAATCAATTATAAATGGCACGCCATCTTCACTTAGAACTAGATTTTCAATGCGAAGATCCCTGTGACGAACACCTGCAGCGTGAATTGGTTTCAACACTTCCATAAATGCATCTCTGTCAAAGATATAGGGTTAACAAGGGAAACAAAAGACCTCTTTGAGGACTGACGCTTCTGATTTTGTGACTGGGCGCCACTCGTCCTCTTTGTATGGAATGCGACCCACGAGGCATTTCCCGACGTCAGTCATCAGAAGCGCCATTGCATCACTCTCGACATCTTCGAATAGCCCGAAAACATGAGGTATTCCAGTTACACCGGATGAGCTAAGATGCTGATAAACATCATATTCGTTTCTCATGCGTTCCCCTTCAGTCCGACCAAAAGAAAGTTTGATAATAGCACTTGGAAAACAAAGTGTTTCCCCATCAGACATGAGTTCGATTGTAGCCTTGTGAGCATCGCCCGTTGCGCCACCGGCAATCGTAGACGTGATAGTCACGCATATATATTCCGAAGATTTGTAAGTGGATTTTCGGGGTGTTACTCTTGAATCAACTTTAAAGAATGAAGCTGGGCTCGGAGAGTTAAAATGGCGATGCTGTATTCGCAACAACAGCACTTGGCGGCTGGAGCTAGCCTCAGATACGCGCTAGTTAACGGTCAGTAGTAATGATGGTAGATATTTATGGCATACATACCTTTAAGTTTGATTGGTAAGCTAGTTTTCGTACTGTTTCTTGAGCCAGTCCAGCCCTAGTCCTAGGCCGCTTGGCAGGAATCGAGCATTCTCCCGCATCATGCTTGCGTTTTCTTTTTGTGGGTCTTTTCGTTCGTTTTTCACAGTCGACCAGTTGCAGCGTTCGATCCAGGGCATCCTTAATTATTGACAAGAACAATCCCAATTGGAGTTCACCATATCGAGGGTCTTTACAGTTCATCACGTCAATGAGCTCAGATATAAACAGAGTTTGGCTGGCACGATGACGGAAGGCAACTCTCTCCAAAGTACCACAATGAAAGATGATGAAGGAGGAATCGGTTTCTACTGCACTAGCCCATGCCTAAAAGATACTATCAGAAATATCAGTTATGAGACTAAAGTGAATACATACACGCTGTAATATCGATGTCACCAATAGTTCGCCACTGGAAGCAGGCTTAGATTCTGAAGGAATTCTTACTGATGGCCAATGTCGGGCATACTGGTAAGGACGGGTCATAGATGTTTTTCCAGGATTCTTGGCTTGCAAACTGATTTGTCCGGACAATCGAGCACTTCTTCGGAGTGAATTTCTCGCCGGAGAAGCGACTCCAGGCCTTTTGGAGATCGTTTGAATAAACGACAGCACAGGAGAACCCCAAGCAGTATTGAGCGCATCCGGGGAAGGCGGAAGGTCAACAACAGCTGGACCTTGCCAAGATGAATGACATTGTAGTTTCGGTATTTCTTGTGGTACAAGAAATTCATCCATATGTTTAAGCACATCCTCGCCCCCGTTCAAGGGAAACAACATCTGCCATACTGCAAGCACAGGAAATCTATTTGAGAGCTCTCGAAGTTCGTCTCGTTTGATATCGTCCAATGCATCCCATGCTTCTTTTAAGATGCTCGTTGGTGTTATTTCGTTATCGGGATGAAGAGAGAATAACCTGAAGTCTTCATTGATGGCGTAATATTTCTGTGTACGCATTGTATCCATCCTTCTTAGTAGACGAACAGAACTAATCCACGAAGAAGCAGTAGGATGTAACAAAAGCATGGAAGATAGGACACCAGCGAATTCACCCATATGATTCACGTATCGTTCTCCGATTTCTAAGGCGTCCCTGACTGGAGCATGGCGAATACGCCTTTTATACAAGTCTGGCGTTGGGAAGGACCACTCATCGACCGAAGGCATATCCACATTCCTCTCTATCACACCATCCAGGGCCTCATTGACCGCTTCCTTGAAATGGGCAGAGAATGAGGGAATCGGGACTATGTGCTTTAGAGACAATCGTTCGTCGAGATGTTTGTCGTAAAATAGAAGCGGCTGTGTTAAGTTGGGGCAAAGTGTTCCTCCGTCTATGTTAAAGGGAGCCGGGTTAAAATCCAATGCAGCTCCATACTGAGCCTCCAAGCGTTCAAGGGAATCCCGCATCCGGTCTGCAACGGCCTAGCTCTGGACGACGCGACAAAAAGAAAAAAAAAACAGCCACATTGTCAGTAATTACTAGGTCTAGGTTATGATGGGGACGATGAGTCACTTACAGCCTCAGTGCGTGTCGTACGTGGACAAGAGCAACTGAGGCTGACGATTGGAAGCGACGAGCTGAACAATTCGAACACGTGATGACCGGATAGGGATAAGTAAGGCCACGAATAGGGATTTTTAAGTGGGAATGAGCACGTGCAAGTCTAATCCTAACAACGTCTGCGAACTAAGACTATGGGCTCAGCGCTCATTCCCGCTACTTTAGTAGTGGGTTTTTGGTCTGTGAACGATAGCGATGATTTTTTCTGCAACAAACGTCTTAAAATCGAATGGAATGCAATTGCAAATGTGCTGAATGTCATCAAATATTTGTATAGGGGTTACGGCTATGATACGGCATTGGCGTCGTGGTCCAAATATAAGTCTCACAATTGTGCAGACTTTCCTGTTTGTCCCAGAGCCATTCGTACTGTACAAGACGAATACGGAATCTGACCACGCGACACCCGTGGCAATAACAGCACGAGGGATTGAATGGACACTGGCTGCGAAGGTGATGGGATGACTAAACTGATGGTCGTGGTCATGTAGGTACAAGTAGCGGGCTCTGTGGTCGGAAAACGCCCTTCGCTGTTTAGTATTACACTTAATGATGTTTGATTTGAACGATAACGTTTAAACGGCTCTTTCGATTACATGACTAGTAAACATATGACTCAGCCGTATGGCCTTGTTCACGACTTCTGCATATGTAAGTTGATATCATAGCGATCTACGAGATGCATTCTAAGAACAAATAGAGTAGCAAGGAGTTGGAGGCCAGCCAGATTCCGGGAGGACCATTACATTCGATCAATGCCGACCTTCCTGGTTCCATTTTTTTTTGCTTTTGCAAGTGCATTAATTTTCTTTTGACGATACGTAGAAGCCGATCTTTGACAAAATGACTGTGACTTAAACTGCCCACACAGTTTATTAAGATCACTTATGTCTTGGTGGATCCTGGCGTCCCGCTGGTTGGGGTGATCAGGGAGCAATTTGGCTCCTTGGAATCCCATGATTGCGACCTTGTAAGATTGTTTCTTTGCGAAAAGAAGATTGGCCGTCGTCAACTGCCCGTGATACCAACCAGCGGTGTGTAGTGCTGTCATTATTTTTCTGAAGCGATCACTGGATTTCCGTCATCAATGCGACAAAAACTACAAGGAAAGGTGTCAGTCACTCACACCTGAAGGGTTGTCATTTGAAATTTTCTTCTGCCTGGCTTTGAAGTGATATCTTTGAGAGATTTCTTCATGCCGATATCTTCCAATACCAGAACTGCGCAGGGCTCTTCTGAACAAAAGAAAAATCCGTACACACTTGGATATTGGATGCCTGCATGTTGAAGTATCGAGTGAACAACCCACTCTGTTTCCAAGCCCTCTATCTGATCACAAGACGAAGCCTCCTTGATAATTAGCTCGGGAATTGAAACGTTCCGTTTCTTCTGAATGACGGAATTCGGAAGTTCCACCTTGGCAAGATATGGGCGGTATGTGCGAACTTCGTTGACAGATCGCGAAACCAAAAGAAAAAAGAAAGTGTCAATGTCCTTTGGCACGTATGTGACCGATGATGACGTCTCGGATTCCTGCGAAAACTGCTCAGCTTGCCACTCGGCAAAACTATCAGGGGATTCTGGAAATTGTTGCTGTTTCAAGACTTGCATATACTGGGCATCTTGAAGGTTATTGATCCGTCGGTAATGCCTAGTGCTGAATGGAAATAAAGATTTTTCGCGCAACTTCGGGATGATGCGAAGCCAGTGGCGTGTTTGTACGGCGTTTAAAACAATGTCACAAACGTCCTACAAGAAAATATAGAACTTCAGAGCCAATTAGGCGTAGACCAATGTAATTGATTTACCTTATCTCGTTTGCTGTCTAAATCCAAGAGTTTGGAATCGTCCTTGCCGGATCTCAGGAACCAGGTATAAGGTTTCGAATGTTTCAGACGCTGCATTCGGTCTTCTGCGTCGCGGATTGCAGCAATGTACAACCCGGCGTGTAGCTTCATATACTGAGACCTGTAGACCTTGAAAGCCGCTGAGAGATAGAGTGTCTGGCGGTATCGATCTCTGATACCTATAATCTCCTTGTTCCCGGTGTTTATAACTAAAAAGGTCGTATCGTGACGGACAGCTTCTGCCCAAGCCTGTTGTGAAATAAGAAGGACAAATTTATCAACAAATGGCTACTGACCTGCTGAATTATATGCGAATTTGTATTGGGAACAGGTGCCATCGCATTTCCACTGCCTTTAGTTTTCCTATAACGAACCTGTTGATACGAAGTACAAGGATGGGTCTCTGAATCGTAGCCCATGCGGCATGCCTTGACACCAATTTCTGGGTGAGTTATGTGGCATTCATTTCCGTATTCGCAACCCTGCCAAGGAAATGGAACGTTCGCGAAGGCATCTGGCAGTGAATCAATGCCATGCTGGCCACAAAAGTTGAGATTCTTGAACTCCCATGTAATCAGTTCCGGGAATGTCCTATGCACTGCATTCTGAACATCGTTCAGCAGAGGAGCCATGGTTGACTCGTATATGTTGAGGAAGCCATCTGCAATAGCCTCATTCTCATGAACGCCCTCGACCTTGAGACTGGATAAACGACTTCTGGACCACTCAAGGCACACTTGCGACCAATTATCGGAGCCATAGGCCAATGCCGATGCGATATTCACGCAAGGGGGAATGCGACTTTGAAATATGGCAAGAACGTCGTCTTCATTGCGTGCTGCTGTAACGATTGTGGGGATATTGAAAGTGGCAAGAAACTCCTTCGTAACTGGAGGCAATCTCCTTCGATGGGAATCTAGTGCAGCCTGGGCGACATTACATAGATCTTCAGTGAGTTTATCCAGTTTTATAACACTTTTGAGCTTGAGCATGTCGTGTAAATGTTTATCGAATATCTGTGGAGGACGAGAGTTGGTTGACGAGGTATGGTTCCTCGCGCGTTCCATAACGGGGAGTTTGGTTTCGAAGAAAGCCTGAATCTCATCGTAGGTGTGCTGAGTCGTGGATAGACTGGGACTTTGTGGTAAAACAGGAGAAACCTGAGGCGCGGATGGAGAATCTGGAGGGTTTTCAACTGCCTTAAACTTGCGGAATCTGAGGTTGGCCATATTGAGGGCGAGTGATGTATACAAGACGATGTTCAGAAACCATACCTTATATTCAGCGGGAAAACAAGAACAGAGATCCATAAATCAGACAGCTGTCAGCGAAAGAACAAGGTAGCACCGTGAGAACTGAAGTTCAATTAGATACAATACATACCACTTTCACATTTGTGATATGAATACCTCATTTTTATTCGTGCCAGTGTGCTCACCGCAACAAAATGTTTTATGGTTGCTCATGGCGATAGCGTGGGTTCAGACGTTGTAATCGGTCGCTATTTGTCGTTGCATCACGATGCCCGTAAAATACAATAATCGGGATCTACAAACCCATGATCCACGGCGGAAACCAACAACAATATATTGACATGGACAGCCAATATAGAACAAAAACGATTCTTGAATAGTAAGGAGCGGGCCTGAAGTGTTACTAGTACAACGAGTAATCACCCCTTGCAAAGGACGTACTTTAATTTCGATTTTTCCATAGACCCATTAAAATCATACACTACTAAACGTCGAGTAGTAGGCAGTAGATACTATTGTTGTGCTGGCAGGTTTGGATCATCATAGAAAAATTGTACACTGCTTGGACCGGGAAGTCGTAAGAATGACCACCACACATCGAATCGGGATCGGTGGGGCAATTAGTACGCAACCTTTCGGCATACTATTGATGACTTCGCATAACGGGATGGCGAGGACAGTCTCGTAATGTCACTTTACTAGCCCGTGAAACGGCATGACAGTCTACAGTTTCAGATTATGAGTTTTGGTGGAGGAATGGATCAGATGCGTAGTCGAAGAATACGTCATCATAACACAATGAGAAGGGAAAAGAGTTCGATACCTTATTCCAAATGAGAAAAAGAAATTCTATCTATATACAAAGAAATTATGGGAGAGGTATTGGTTTAAACTCTGACACTAGCCATCGAAAGACACGATCGACAAAAGGCTTCTATGTTCACTTCGGCATTAGGATTATATAGAACAAAATGATCCGAATGCAATTTTAAAAAGATCCTTCCAATGAAAGGGCAACTTGAACCCGAACCACCATCATGGTTCCGGGAAAGCACGTGCAAAAGCACCTCTGCAACCTTTGGCGAGCACAGAACACCAACTGGCGAGCCCTAGGACCCATAGAGGGCGTTCGTAATAAGACGACGATCAAGTTGGCTATCTGAGTACAACACTCTCCCCCAGTGTAACTGAGTCTAGTCGACACACTAAGGCGAAATCTGCCCCGAAACCCGGTAACAGAGCCGGAAAAAAACCGGGAAAAAACGGGTGCAAAAGACAAATTTTCGATATCTCCAAAAGAGAAGAGAAAACAGCACTCTGACAAACTACAAGCCCGAGCAACCGCAAAAATGGAAAGATCGTCGAGCCCCCTGTCTGAATGCTCCTATGCTGAAGTAGTTACGGGCTCACCTGCACAGTACACTTCCTCCCTGCCCACACGTGCCCAATCACCCAACAAACTAGACCAGATGCTGGTAGATAGCCCCCAAGTCTCACCAACGGACATCCCATTCTCCTCCATGCCAGTGGTCTCGACCCAAGAACAAGTCCGCATCGAGGAGAGCGCGACTAAGCCCAAGGCCATGGAGATAGTAGTGGACAATACCCTAGGCATCGCCAGCGATGATGTCAATGCCCTCCTCCAAATTAAAAGCACCGTAGGAGGCTGGCAAACAGTCACCCCCAAAAAGCTGCGCAAAAAAGCTAAAAAGAACCGCACAAAACCCCTAGAGACCAATAAGCGCCCCCACTCAGACTCGCCCATAAAGGAAAGGATGACGAAGAGGCTGGCAACTGAAAGCAATGCAGACGTAACTGAAGAGGAAGGGCTCCCTCAGAGGAGGTACAGCCCATACCCTGACACGCCTACACCCACCCCAGACCTCTCAGATGCGGAGGACCTCCCTACACACAGAAAAGGGAAGAAGCGAGCAAGCACAATGCCAAGACCTGACATCAGGACGCAAACGGCACCTGCCCCAGAGACAGATACGCTGGGGAGCTCCCAAGCCACGGCGGAACCAAACAAGCACATGGGCTCTCACAGGAACATGCAGGGCACCCCCCGCGCGAAGGTACGAGGAGAAACGCCCAGATCAGACCCCAGGGTCGATAGCCCGATGAAAATCTCCACACCCAACCACAACTCCTACAGTGATGAGGACGAGACTGACGATCCCAATGACAACGATCCGGAGCTTTGGTTCGAGACCACAGAAGGCGATATTATGACCAATGGTTGGGGTTTCTGCAGGACTGCAGCCCCACCAGGAGGGTGGCCGAAAGTTTGTCTAGCAGCAAACCCGGCCTTTGACATCGCTGCAGAGACCCTGAATGAGTGGGAAGACATCCCCGAACCCACAATCTGGGCCAGGCTCTACCGAGCCAAGTACGAGCCAACGGAGATAGGGAAGGCGAGAGTCGGAGACACAATTAAGAAAGTGATAAAAAGCCTCGTCTATGTAGAACACGACGAGAACATAGCAGTGATCTTCCCAGAACAGGATCTGCCCCCGGATGGAGAGAACAGGTACCCCCACCCATACCACCTTCTGGTAGTTGGCCTGGACCCACCACAAGCCCAGAGGCTGCTGGATATGGAGGTAGTCGCATCTCCAGAGGCAACCGTCTTCTTCCTCCTGAAACACCCGCCCCGGCACCTCTACATCCTGACCATGAGGGGTCTCACGTACAACAACACCCCAGGAGCCCGGGAACTGGTCAAGGACCTAGCCAAACGGACTTTCCGGACATCACCTGAGATACGTGCGATCATAGAAGGCAACACCGAGCTCTTCACTGAGGACACGCTGGATAACGTGCTGGACATCAGGGCCTCATTCCTCCCGATTAAAATGTGCATGAACACTATAAGGTGTTGGAACCTCTACCTTAAATATGATCCTGGGTACGACGACGTGGACTATGGCAACCTCAGGAGGAAAATGAGAGCGTGCACCTTTAAAACCCTCACCTTCGGAAAAGGTTATGCCCTCACAGGAAAAAATGAACAACCATTATGCACCGGCTGCAAGTCCGCTGACCACAACTCATTTAACTGTCCTTTCTCGAGGCTGCCAGGATGGCTCGGGTACCGACCAAATGGCCCAGGCAACACAGCCGGCACCACAGACTTTGTCGACGAGAAACAAACCGATTGCTACTGAGACAAAAGCAGATGGGTAAGGGGGAGAGGCCACCCCCGACACAGGGGGGGCCCAAGTTATAGAGGCAGAGGGTTCGGAAACTCACAGAGAGGAAGAGACCGCGCATAGACAACGAGGGAGACGACGTGAACATACAAACTATGTAGACACCTCCTGAAACGAACGCCGTAGCCCAACCCCCCCAGTAGCATTGGAAATTTAATACATTTTCTTACTTTCCGCAATGCGCAGTCCACACCAAAACCCCACTCCCTCCTCGAGGGAAACAAACTAACTCACACATAACAATATGACAGACAAGGTAACAATATTTGATAACACTAACATAGGAAGACAACGACAGGCAAACGGTAACGACTCTCTGGCGTGGGGAAGAGGACATGACCAGGCTGCCACTCAGTCCCCTGAGGAACCACACTGGAGCGACAGAGGTGGGAGCCCAGAGCAGGCACCGGCTAGAAATGCCGAGATGGAAATAAAAACTGCAGACGATGCACTAGAAGCGTCTGACCCCCTACAGCAGGTGGGACCCAAAAATGTGGGACCGGGCATTGACCCTGGAAACACTGCCACCAGTACGGCACCTGCACCTACAGCAGAGAAAGGAGCAAGGGCGGAGCGGCATGCAGCCCATCTAGACCCAGAACAAAACTCCATCTCCTGGGCAATGCCACCAGCCCAACAGCACAGCTGGGCACAACTAGGCCCCGCGGAAGATAAGGTAGCCATGTACACAGGTGGCCGCAAAGCGAAAAAACCCCCGCATAGAGGGGCACTAAGAATCGCAACGCTGAACATCAAGGGAGCCGGCTCAGACTCCACCGCATATAAGTGGGGGGAGATAAGCGACCTGATAGCAAAGGAAAAAATCGACGTACTAGCCCTTCAGGAAACGCACCTCACGGAGGAGACCACGAGGAAATTGAATAAGACGTACGAAAAAAGACTCCACATAATCTCTACGCTAGACGAGTCGAACCCGAACAAGATGGGAGTGGCCGTAATACTAAATAAAAGAACGACGAAGTGGAAACAAATCAGCTATGAAACAGTAGTCTGGGGAAGAGCCATGATCGTGGATCTCCCCTGGGGCCAGGAAACAACCGTGTCGTGCCTTGCAGTATATGCACCCAACCAACCTAGTAAGAACCGAGACTTCTGGGAACAATTGGAGAATTACTGGAAAACCGAAAGGTGGGAGAGACCCACATGTATGCTGGGGGATTTCAACCTGGTCAAAGACTCCGCAGACTGCCTACCCCCACACCATGATCCCCAGGGTGCCGTGAACTCCCTAATACACCTGAAGTCCAGCCTAGGACAGATAGACAGCTGGAGGAGGGAGAACCCAACTGACCTAGACTTCACATTTCGAGCTGAAAACGGTTCCACACAGTCTAGAATAGACCGTATATATGTGTGTGAGGACCTCCTAGAGTACACCTACAACTGGAAGATTGAACGGTCTGGGATACAAACTGACCACCTACTAACTCACATGAGCCTAATAAACCCCCGGCTACCGCACCAGGGACGCGGAAGGTATGCCATACTGACATTCCTCCTGGAAAATAAGTCACTACAAGCCAGCATACATAAAATCGCTGCGGCAGCACACATGGCGATTAAAGATGCCAAAATACAGAGAACTCCTGAACACAATCCTCAACGGATACACACAAAACTAAAAGAAGACATAATAAGCGTAACGAGACAACACGCAAAATGCGTCACTGCAAAGATCAATAGAACCATCGAACAACTGGAAACGAACCGACAGGCTGCCCTGAACAACGCACTCTGGGATAGCAAAAAGAGAAACACAGAAGCCTCTATAATCGACGAGAGGATAAGGGACCTAAAAAGGACCAAGATGATGAGAGCTCGGGACAATACGGACACGAAATACTTCATAGAAGGTGAAATACTGCGCAAACCCTGGATAAATGCAAACAAGGAAGCCATCCCTAGAGACGTTATAGCGGCACTGTGTGATGAGAACAGACCAGGAAGACCACTGGCTTGGAGGTCTGATGTGATGTCAAATCTGATGAGGGATTACCATGACGACCTCCAGAATAAAGACCTGATAGATGACTTACAGAAGTATAAGGAAAATGTGGAGACAGTTCTGAGCCACATGACAACGAAACTGGGGGGGGAACAGACGGAAAACCTGGCCACAAACGTCACCACGGAAGAAGTGAGAAAGGCAATTGAGAGCCTACCAAATGGGAAAGCAGTGGGACCTGACGGCATACCACAAGAAATATGGAAAGACCTCCTCCCCCCCCGGAGGAAGGACAGAGAGGACTCCGCAGGACAACAGACAGCGGACGGAGCCTCCCTTGACATAGCAGACTACCTAGCAATCTTATACAACGACATAGAAACCTATGGAGTCACACCGGGCACTGGCTTTGCCGATGGTTGGCTCTGTCCAATCCATAAGAAAGGCGACCAAACGAGAGCTGGGAACTACAGACCAATTACAGTGCTTAACTCCGACTATAAAACCCTTACAAAAATACTCACTGGTAGGATAACAGAAGTCGCACCAGGTCTGATCCATCTGGACCAAGCTGGATTCATGAAAGGACGAAGGATTGAAGATCAAACTGAATTAGCAAACTTGGTTGTAGCCTGGGGAGAGAAAGTAGGACTCAACGGCCTCATTGTGTGCCTTGACCAAGAGAAGGCCTACAACCGGATCAGACACGAATTCCTGTGGGCCACGCTAAAGAAGCTAGGCTTCCCAGAGCGTTTCATCAATACTATCAAGGCACTATATCAGAGTGCCGAAATAACAGTAATAATAAACGGGGAAAAAAGTACCCCCTTCAAGGTCACAAGGGGAGTCCGACAGGGGGACCCAATGTCCTGTCTACTTTTCAACCTAGCAATAGAGTCCCTGGCCCAGATGCTGAGAAACTCTCATCTCCAAGGACTAAAAATTGATGACAACACAGAACGCCTGATTGCAAAGCTCTTTGCGGATGATACTACAGTCTACCTGTCCGAAGATGACAGCCTTGACGACCTATAAGCCATCCTGGATGAATGGTGTGGAGCATCCGGCAGCAGGTTTAACGTCCCAAAAACAGCAATCGTACCTGTTGGGCACAAGACCTTTAGAGAAAGGTTCATAGAAACAAGGGCGACAAGAGGTTCAAGCACCTGAATCCCAGATGAAATAAAGATAGCAAGCGACGGGGAAGCCACACAACTACTGGGCTCCTTCATAGGAAATAATACGGACGACCCTAGTATATGGACACCTACCATAGAACTAATAGCCAAGGACCTGGAAAGATGGAACAAGGGGCACCTCACAATCGATGGTCGACGCCTAATAATAGAAATGGTCGTAGGTGGTAGGACTCAATACCGCACCAGCGTTCAAGGTATGCCACCTGAAGTGGAGAAAAGACTAAACACCATGATAAGAAACTTTATCTGGGGCGACACAACTCACCCAACAGTAGGCATGGAAACCCTGAACAGACCAATTGAAGAGGGCAGAAAGAAACTGCTGAACATAAGAGTGAGGAACGAAGCTATAGACATCATGAAAGCCAAAAGATTCCTAGACCTCACCGCAACGCACCCGACATGGGCAAAGGTCGCTGACTCCCTAATCTACAAAGCCTTAAACAAAAAGTGGAACATACAGGACGATGGGACATACCACAACGTCTTTCTTCAGACGCTGACTACAAACACAAGGGAATGCGAAGGAGGCCTCCCAAAATCGCTCAAACAAATGCTAAACACTGCAAGGAAGCATAAGCTGGCTATCCCGCCCACAAAGCTCGGCCCTAAATCAAGACTTGATATGCCGATATGGTTCCATATCGGCCTGCTGGGGAAGAAGAACCCCGGCTACAACACGGCAACTGCCAGGTGCCAAAGGGGTACCCACAAGATACGAACAGTAAGGGACATGCTGGACCTGATCAAAAGGACAAACAGAACACTGAACAGGGACCATAAACCATGAAAGAACTGCAAATGCGAAAGCTGTAAGCAACTGAGAAATGATGGATGCAGAAACCCACATAAGTGCGGCCTCAGAGCGAGGAAACTGCTAGGTAAGCTGGGGGATGAATGGAACCTCCTAAGTACACCGGACCCAAGTAGTATGTATGCCGCAGAAGGGGTCCTGAACAAGGCTAAGGAAGAAAACTCCTTGCTATTTGACAAAGACATGCACACGGGGACCTCCGTAGCGGACCACTTCTGAATATTTGTAGACGACGAACATCGGCACTTGATTGATGCAGAGGCACGTCAGAACACCCTGCAGCATGAGGAAGCTCGGAAAATAGGCCCCCCCCAATGGATACAGGTATACACTGATGGCTCATGCCTGAACAACGGCTATGACGATGCCCAGGCTGGAGCAGGGGTATGGTTCGGAGATGGGGACCAGAGAAACATGGCAATAAGAGTACCTACACACCTAAACCAAACGAATAATGCCGGTGAGATCCTAGCCGTGCTCTCCGCTATCAAGAATACAGGGGATGACGACCACGTGGAAATACTGAGCAACTCAAAAATAACAATTGACGGGCTCACGATGTCCCTAAAAAAGTATGAGGACATGGGCTGGATTGGTGTGGAGAACAAGGAGCTGCTGCAAGCAACTGCCTCGCACCTCCGGAGGAGGACGGGGCAGACTATCCTGATGAAAGTGAAGGGCCATAGTGGCGTTGAGGGGAACAAAAAAGCAGATGAGCTAGCAAGGGTTGGTACTCAGGCCGACCCCATGCCCGCCACAGACACAGCCCCAGCAGAAGGGCACTATACACTTGAGACTAAGCTCCGCTCTGCCACACAAGCCCTCATATACAAAGGAATCATGGGGAGGAAGCCCCCCCCCGTGAGGAGAGGAGCTATAATCAACCTAGACAGGGCTAGGTGGGCAGTAAAGAAAGTAAATGGAGACTCACCAAC
>QGOA01008030.1:0-32864 GCA_003313075.1 Termitomyces sp. MG16
CCGTTCTTAGAAAAATACCTTACATCCTTGTTGGTCACAACCATTCTGTGCAGATAATGAGTCCCTAAGAACCTGACTACTTCCAGTTGACCAATGGTGGCGGAGTCAGCGAGGTTTCCCGATGCGAGAAGCTTACACAACAACTGGGAGTAACAGTGTGTGCTGCTTGCCTTTCTTTCGCGATTCAGGCTAATGTCCATTAGATTGACCCCAATCAGTACATTCAAGCACATACAATTCTCAAGACTTTTTCTCACAAATACTCCGATAAAGCCGTGCTCGTTCTCGGTGGCAAACTCGACAACGTGCGGAACGTCGCCAGAAGGTGAAGATCTCTGCTTTTAATACGTCTTAGGGCTTATTTTAGCCAGCTATGGATTCAAGAAGGCATATACGACCATCGACGTATTAGCCTGGAACCGTTCGTAAGGAATTTTACGGCTTAGCGTTCAATTCCCCGATAATTAATGGTTGAAACCAGGGTATGGCCATTCCATGCTATTACACAAGCAGAATTGGAAATCGCCAATGTACGTACTGGAAACAATTACCGATGAGTATGGGATCTAACCAGAGTTCAAATCATAGCGCGTAGACTTTTCCCAGACACGGATCTCAGCAGTCTTCGTGTTTCACGACCCGCGAGATTGGGCTTTGGATGGTAATTAGTGTCAGCGTTTCTACTATTCCAATCCTGTCTTGAAACGGCTCTGCTTCAGTTCAGGTACTCTGCGATGTCATTCAGTCAGATGGCGTGATTGGCGGACCTTACGTATCTCCTGAAGAACGACTGCAGCAACCAGTAGAAATCGTATTCTGTAACCCTGATTTGCTTTGGCGATCAGATTTTGAAAGACCTCGCTTAGGTCAAGGTGCTTTCAAGGAAGCTTTCCAGGCAGTCTTCAAGGCAGGTCGGCGTAATGTCCTGCGTATTGCAAATAACATAATAATTCATCTTTAGGCTGTAACTGGATCACCTTATCCGTATGTTCAGTATGGAAAACCTACACACGCTACATACAACTTCGCTGAATCAGTTTTGACTGAAAGGCTGAAGGAGATATATGGAGTTTCCGATACGCTACCTAACATGTAAGCAACTCTATCCGTCAAATAGCCTACGCATTGAATGTTAGAATTTTACCCAGATATATGGTAGGAGGTACGTAATGACGAAATAGCCATTCCTGAACTCACGGCATGTTTGAGACGAAGACAACCCGGAATCTGGTAAGCACGACCAACGAGCGCACTCCTTTTCTCATATCTTCCTTGAAGACATCGCAGGGGCCAACGCTGCAGGTTGGACGTCTGTCCTCGTCGAAACCGGCGTGTTCGATCCACAGCAAGGTCCGCCATCACATTACCCAACGTATATTGCAAACGACGTGGAAGCCGCGGTGAAATGGGCTATTGATAGAGAATATACGAGGGGAGTTTAGTGTGGGGCTAGTCATGTCATGCACGCTTGTATATCCGTGGTCAAAAGGATTGTGATGGGGACTGGATTGTGATGTGGTTGGTGCTGGATAAGGCAATAGCAACACAATGGCCTGACAGGTGAGTCCAAAAGAGGCATATCGCCGTCTCCGAGGGTGGCGGACTTGTACTACAAGTGCTCGCATTCAATTTGGACTCTGCCTGTTTGTCCCTCCGTGGGTGAGGTTGACACCTGTTCTCCGAATCTGATTCCCGGCCAGACCACTCTGCTCTCTTCAAACCAGTCCCACTCCTCTGCTTCCACCATGGTCACCCCGCAAAGACTCCCGATACCACCTACGGAGGACCAGCCCCTCGAGTTCAGGAAAAAGGATGGCTCTCTATCCAAGATGCGCAATCACAGAGGCAATATTCCAATTCTCCCCCAGACGAAGCTCTGTCCACATTGCCCAGCCAAATTTACGCGCACGACTCATTTAAATCGTCATCTTCGTACTCGTGAGTTGCGTCATTTGTACCAAGGCCACTACCAAATGACATCCCAGACACGAACGAGAGGTTACATCGATGCGACGTAAGTCTTCGGCCGGACTCGTATAGACTTGGCATTAACGAAGTCCGTTAGACGTGTGACTCGCAATTTACTCGCAGCGACCTTCTTACTCGACACAAGAAGAGTTGTAGTGATCCGTGAGTTCGCATTCTTTCAAGGTTGATCACCGACGAATGCCATCTGAACGACCTGAAGTTCCAGCCGAACCAGACGAAAGTCATGCGCCTCGTGTATGGAATCCAAGATCAAGTGCGACAGACAGTATCCTTGTTCCAAGTGTACTGCCCGTGGAAAAGAATGTATATTCAATGGGTCTGGACGACGAACCTCCGTTACAAATAACTCTATTGTTCAGAAACCGATGTTATCAGCGATATACACTGATGCATCCTCTGAACCATCCATTGCGCCTTCAACGATGTTTGGTACAACTGAACCCAATCCCACTTACAACGCAAAGCCCTACTCGATTCTCGAATCAGACGAGCATACAGGGTCACTGAATAATGGACATGCCTTGCATTTCGATCGACTTGGACCCGGATCATTAAGCTCGAGTATTTCCATGCCTTCCTTTTCCAGGGATGAACAATTTACGTTGGGTGATTTCCCCGCGAGCGCCTCGGCCGTGGAACTCTACCAACTGAACGCCCCAGAAACAAACGCAACTGAAGATGCCGACGGCCGCGTTGTTCCGGTCAATAGCCACTTATCCTCGGTTTATGCTAGTGATATGTTCGGGGAGTTCTTCAGCGGCATTTTCAATCCTTCCCCATCCGTGCCACTCTCTGACGACCCCGGCTGGACTGGTTTAGCTGCAAGTTCAGATGTCTTCCCGTTCATTTCTCAGGCGTCTCTCGCAAGTGCGCCTGCATTCGAGGCATACGACAATGACCAAGCAATCGAGGGCACGCAAGAGTTGGCGACCTTTGACAACACTTTTGCTTCAAAACTCGTAATTGGTGACGTTCAGCAGTCATCTACGACAGATGTAGATCCCCTGGAACCCGAATTACAGCATTATCGTACGTTACATTCCATGAGAAAGCTGACAACAGTACTTACCTCAACGCGAATCGTCAGTGTATCTATTTTTCACTGCCTTTCTTTCCCAGATCCCTATTGTCCATGTCACCACGTTTGGCTCCGATCAGAAACCCCCAGTTTTATTGGGTGCCATGCAAGCATGTGGTGCACTCTTTGTAAAGACGCGAAAAGCTTCCATGTTCATCAACAAAACGTTAGCATCCGCTCGGGAGGCCCTTGTTCAGGAATTTGTGAGCTTACTTACCCGTGTGGCCAATCTCTTTGTATAAGACTTTCGTTGTGGCAGGCGAAGAATCCAACAGATTCTTCGGATCAAATTCATCTCGTCCTAGCTGTCGTTCTCCTACAAACTATCGGCCTGTTCCACCAATTACCAGATCAGCGCGCATCATCGAGCATATACCACGGGATGCTTGTCATGGTGCGTCCTGAGCGTTTCGTCTGGC
Organism: Termitomyces sp. MG16; assembly: GCA_003313075.1. Lineage (NCBI taxonomy): Eukaryota > Fungi > Basidiomycota > Agaricomycetes > Agaricales > Lyophyllaceae > Termitomyces > Termitomyces sp. MG16. Next base: position 3,487 of record QGOA01008030.1, read on the forward strand.
CACACAAGTTTTTAAGAGGTTGTAGATGATACGTCGAACAGGTATGATTGCAAAGAACGCATCGTGGGAACCAGCGAATCTAGCAGAAGCACCTCTGGAGCTACTATGGCATGATTGGGTTACACATGAAATGACCAAGAGGTGTGTCGCACACTCCTGCGATCATGACCTTGCAAATGACTTGGCTTCGGCGTGTGACAGGGCGATATGGTGGTCGTATTTACATGACTGCTGCCACAGCATCTACTTTGCTTTACCATCATCCTATCATCCAAGTGAAATTGAATTGAACTTGCCTTGTGAAGATGCACTGTGGCGAGCTAATACCGCGGCGGATTGGATCACCATCCTCCAAGACCCCTCGCCTTATGGCACATTCAAATCACGACTCACCGGAAACGGTATGCTTCAGACCCTGGGCACATTGTCTGAGACGCGGGTCCTAGAGGTCCATGTCCCAATCAATCCTTTCTCCCACTTCATTCTTATTCATGCAATGCTACGGCACCTGTTTGTTACTTGTGTTGAGGGTCGACTGCCAAAGGGCGACGTAGTCGCAACAGTGAACACGAATGATGCTGTGAACCAGGAGATATACAGGCTCCAGTACGCTTTGCACAACTGGCTGCAGAACTGGTTAAATGGTCCAGAATTACCCAAAGTGGAAGACGTCAATGAGGAGCCTCCCTTTATCTACAATGGTCAGTAGATGTTTGCCGTTGGCATATTCAAGCGCTGAACTTGCTGCTAGCTCTCCCGTTCTACTGGCTTGGGCAGGTATCTCTTTTGGCTTTTCAAGAATCCCTGCCTCCGTTCGAACAGGGATCTCCGAACAATCTCAAGGTTGAGGTCAGATTTCGTCTGGTCAAACAATGGTTGAGACACATTCGCGGCTTCTTGAAGAAAGGGGACCAAGTGCCGACGTTGTTCTGGGACGAATTGATGAGGATACGGCTTCAGACCTGGCAGCAAGAATTTGAGGGAGGGGAGGACGACCAAGACGGGCTCTTGGGCTTTTTCCCAGAGTATTAGGGGGATGTTCACTCTAGATGGCCGGAGGATATAAGGTCGATGTAATATATGGATACGGATGGATTAATCACAGTGATATAATGAGAATGGCGATACATTTGTTTTATGTAGTGGAGTTGAGTGGGTCGGCCAGGGACGCAAGATATGTTGAAGTGGGTCACACGCAACAGCTGATAGATACGCCTTATGCTCCCTTCCCCAGTGACTTTTGCAAGACGAGGCACGTATCGTCGACACACTGTTACAAGTCCCCACTTGCTGTTTTCTCGTGCCCGTCTAACAAACCTCGGCTTCTTCCTCCTTCTCTTGTTTGCTGCCCTCTCCCTCCTACTCAACGTCCACTTCCTCTATTCTGCTCGCCTGCCAGAATACGCTAATTCCTCTGCACTACTATCGACCATAACGCGAGATCCATCTGCTCGGCGTCTCACCCACCTCATTATTGTTCCCGGCCATGCAATCTGGAAGGGTACCAATCCCGAGCTGAGGTTACATGAAGACCAGTGGGTGCTTGAGCCCTATCAGATGGGAGGTGGCCGCGTCTCCGCGTTCTTCGCCCATATTCTTCGAGGGTAGATCCCCCAGTTCACTGCCTTCAAATGTGTTGACAGTAATGCAGCGCAGAGCTAGCGAGAGAGGACCCAGGATCACTACTTGTGTTCAGTGGGTGAGTATCTAGATACAATAATCTACTACCAATGTTAATATGTTACAGAGGGCAGACTCGCCCTGCTTCCACGACAACTGAGGCAGAGTCGTATATGCGCCTTGCTCTGGCTGCTGATGTCTTTCTCTCGAAATCGACGCCATTTGCCCGTGCTACAACGGAGGACCATGCCCTTGATTCCTACCAGAATCTTCTCTTCTCAATTGCACGATTTCACGAGTACACCGGGAGATATCCTACCAAGATAACTGTCGTCGGGTACGAATTTAAGCAAGCACGGTTCACCGATCTGCATCGAAAAGCTTTACGTTGGCCATTGCAAAATTTCCAATACATCGGTGTTGATCCTGATGGCCATCATCGACCCACCCTTGAAGAAGGCGAAGTAAGCTTCTTTCTGTATGGCTCTATTCCCCACCTGTGTGCTCATGCACCGTTAGCAAAAAAATGGATACGCTCCCTACTCTCGAGACCTGTATGGATGCCACTCCAGCCTCCTATCAAAAAGACGGAAAAGAAACAGTCACGCTCGTTTCCATTCTTACTACCAATCTTCCCCTGAACTCAGAGGTCTGATTGACTGGTGTCCTGATTCTGTATCATCTAACAAAGATGAAGATGGGCAGCTGTTTCCAGGGGCGCTTCCATGGGATAATTAGACATTGAAGCAATGAGCACATGGATTATCCGGCAATTTCGTGCTAATCGGTTTGTACAATGGGAGTGAAACAGGACGATTGACATTTCTTGCCTGGTGGACATCTCGGAGAGAAAACTTGGCATGCCAGCAAAGGCGTTCGGCTATTTTAAGTTTTAAAGTAGTCTTAGGTGAAGGGAATAATTGTGAGCTTTGGGAGCTTCTTGTCCATAGACATCATGAATTGAATGCTATCTCGTCCTTGGCCAAGTAAGTTCGCGAATTTCTGGTACTTGATAACCTTATTTGACGTGTTCTGCGCCGACTGTCTCTGTCGTACTTACTTGAAGATTGATTGATGCCCTTTTTTCACTTTGATGAGACAGTTTCTTTCTTCCGAAAAAAATATTTACTGATTCTTATGGAATCATTCAACGCATTGTCGTAAATTATGTGAACCGGATAGCAAGGCCGCGCTAATTAGTTTCACTTGAAATGGTCGAACGGGAGCTTGTTGGTCCCGGAAGAGGTTTATCTTTATAATAATAAGTTGAAATGAAGCAAAAAAACGTACTTTCCGTGCGAAAAGATGGATCGGGCCAGTTTCGAGGTGCTGAATTGAAGCAGACACACGTGTGGACCGCCTGATCACTCAAATATTTTTTTCAGAACAACCGGCAGAGACTCAGAAAGACTCTAGAATTCTATTAATCAAGATCATCAGAAATCACATACAATTGTGACACCTTTGGAGTTGTATTATCGGCTGGGGACTCAATGAAGAACCGAGATTCGCCGCCCACAATGAGCAAGTAAGTCTTTCTACGAAGAACTGAAATGAGGTCAAGCATTGAGTACAGGAGGTCTGATGATCAACGTAAAGTTTACGAGAGCAATAAGAAATCCTTTGATCTCTGCACCGGGTATCCTTAGCCGGCATTTCCATCACCAGATGTTCAGGAGCATCGAGACCAATGAATGCCTCGGGATTTGGCCGCGTCTGAAGTTACATGATGGCAGATGTCGGATAGTTTTGCGAAGATATTTATGTAATGGGCCCCATGAAACTCTCTGATACGCTCGTCCCCCAAAAAATAGCGTACTTTAGGCCTTGAGAAACCAAATTTCAGTTCAACGTTTTAGGGGTTTTTTGAGACCCCAGTCTTTGAAATTCATGAGCGCTGATAGAGTGGCGCTTTGAAGGCGCTTGGCCCACGGGTGGAGCCGAAATGACTCTGACCACGTGGTGCAAAACACCCTCCCATATGGGGAGATCTAGAAGCTCTGGCTGGGAGAGCTTTATGGGACATCATAAATAGCGTATGGCGAACATCTCGGGGGAGTGACTGGAATACTCGGGCCTGTGTCCCGACCGCATCTGCATAGTAACCTGGTCATCTGCTCCTATCTGCTCCCATCTGTCGTAGCAAACATCCAACACCCCCTGACTGTCCGAAAGTATTGTCTTTCAAATGCGTCGCTTCAATCTTGAGAATCTGAAGTAGTTCTATTCTCGTCATCGGGAGACACGATGAAGATTACGAATGACCGACGATACAAAATTAGGAAACACATGACAAGAGACTTTGATAAGTATGTATGGTCCTGCGAGAGCGGAAGTTTATTAGTTAATTGTAAGCGAAGGTTATTTAAATATACAGACAATGATAGACACTGTTCGTCATGATAAGTGCTCTTGGATCGTGACGCGCATGTATACGCCTCGAGAACCGAGATTCAAGCCTCGTTTACTCAGGCAAATTTTAAAGGCGGTCGAAGCACTAACAGAAACAATTATACATTAGGTGCTGGGGCAGTACAACTGGGCAGCTGGATTATATGTATGCTATGATTCGAAATATATAGAGATAGGATGTATGAATCGCCGGCAGATCCATGAAATCAAGCATCTCAACCAAGTATTTGGCTACCGATCGTAAGGCGACAGTGCCCCGTTGAGCCTATAGGCCACTTCCCATGCTGAGCGCCTGCGAATTCTTTCTTTTTCGTGAAGCATCATGAGAGAATCTTGATCAGTTAGACCTAGATCCATGCCCATTCGCATCATTGATGAGGCATATGACCTGAAAGCTGCGGAAAACGTCAACCACAAAAGCACATCGTGAGTGGAAGATACGCACAAGCGGGTCTGTCCATCTTGAATTCCCACCAAGTGAGTAAGATCAGGGCGTGAAGGGTATCCATAGATGGGTTGTGCATGATCTGATTGCCTATGTTCTACAAAAATAAAGATAACGGTTCGATCATTATCACTCGGTTCATACCTTGGCGTTCTCGAGGTAAGTCTCGGAAACATTGTGCAGACCGCGGACAACGAGACCCGTATGGTTATCCACATCATATCTAGATTGCAGAATTGTAAGTGTTTCATGGAGTCACAAAGAGTGAGAACGCACCTTGACGCTATCGCGGCAATAACATTAGAGACCATAGGAGGAAGTCTTCGGTCCCATACATCTTGAATAATCTGATCGTATGTAAGGAAGGGAAATTCTACAGCGACGTGCTTAAAGAAGATTTGGACGAAGATTTGCATCAGATCACGATGCGGGTTCTGCGGCTGCTCAGGATCGAAGAGACGGGAGTTCTGTGTGTAGGGAGGCCCTCGGATGTGATTCGACGGAGGATGATAATACTCCTGGTCACTGCGTGGCTGAAACGATGGGACCGACGGGCCACTATGCCTTATCCTGGGTGAGAAGCAAACGTTGATGTCGAATGGAGAATAACTCTACCTGTGAGAGGGATCGACCGAACGGCGAGGATCCGGAGGATATGATGGGTAACGATTGTTGGTATCGCCATCAGGAGAAACCATGCCACTAGTCTTTGGGGAATGGGAATTGGACCGATTATTGGAGTGAGACGACAAGGCTGGGCTGGACGAACCCGAGACGGAGAACGCATCCAGAGCAGGGTTGTTGTCGACTCTTCTGAGAGGATTGAGAGAGATATAAATAAAAAGGACGTAGGAGAACTTACCTCTGCTCATCGACATAAGATCCTACATTTGGGCCTGCGATGGCGCGACTTCGTTCAGCAAAGTATTTTTCCCTGTCACGGAAGCGGCATGGGATTTTCGAAGCCTTGCAAGCCTCACACTTTGTTTCCTGGGATGGCTGGAGACACTTGATCTTCTTTAGTCGGCTTTAGGGTCACGTTGAGAAGACATGAGGGAAGAGAGGCTGTGCAGCTCACCAGTTATCGCAGGATGTGACGAGACGGGGACGCTTCTTATGGCCCTGGTTGTGCTGGGGAGACTCGATGATAAACTGAAAGGAGTCGTCCATTGATCGGTAGTGATTTCGGCAGTCAGGCTTATAAAGGCGGGCTATATACCTCGAGGCAAATGCGACTGTCACGGCCGTAACGATCTTGAAAATTGGAATTTAATAGTCAGCCAGAAATATCCGTTTCAACACAGCCGCGACAAACAAAATTCCAACAAGGGCACCACACCGCGACTTTCTTTCAACGGCTGGCTCCGATCGGATCTTTACCAGCCCAGCACAGCCCGCATGGCTCTCTACCGGGCCTGTCTAGCCGTTTCAAGAGTCCGTCGAGTGACATCCATGCTGTGTTACGCTCCCAAACCTGCGTAAACACTGTCATCAATCATCAGATATCGCCAGGGCTGCCAGGTGTCCTCTCGCTTGCTTTCACCCACATGCCAGTCCACGATATGCTTTCTCAATCATTGCTGTGGACCACTGACTCTTACTCTCCCCTGCTGACAAAGGCGTTGACCCACATGCTGATTCCCTTTGATGCGTGAAATTATCTCTTCAACATACATACATAGGTATCGCAAGTGACCCAAGCATCAGGCAACCCATGCCACAGTTGCTGTCCCGGACAAGAGCCTTGATTCCGCCTACTTCGGTGAGTTTGTATCTAGGAACGCGATCACGGAGCCAAATCTAAGAATGGTTCACATGTATAACTGATATTTGATGGGCGGTTTTGCAAAGCGAGGAAGGTAATCGCACTTTTTCAGCGCACCATCATATGTCACACCAAGACAACGGCGGCGAGAATGGAGAGAGCGAAAGAAGAAAATGTCACCAGAATCATGACATGGACATTCTGATGCATTGGAGGCCACGGCCCCCACAAGAACAACGGCTGTCACACACTTGTTGATATTGGAGAAGCATGTTGGATATTGCACTGGATGACATCTCTTGATTCCATCATGCCATGTTTGCATGTCCGTGCTTCACGGCAAGATCTCTTGACGATGGGCGGTTGCGGGCGGGTTTGCGTTATCTTTCCCGACGGTGGCCGAAAAGAGGACTTGGCGACCATTGATCAAAGCTTCATTCTAAAACAAACAGAGCTGCATCAGATGGCGTCAGCCTTCATAGACACAACCCTAGTCACCTCGAGTTCATCACTTGCACGTGGAGTTGATGTCAAACCGCGACTTTCTTCGAGCTCAACGTTATCCTCTGTACCCAAGGACATGTCTTCCTCGGTAACAATTGGGTTTCCATGAGCATCCAAGGGAAACTTGGACCCAATGGATTTGCGATATTTGTGGTAAGTAAAGAGGATGATGCCTGTGATGCAGATGCTGTCAAACTCCGATCGAATGGGCGCTACCAAATACATACCGCATATGGTGATAGAGACCCCAGTAATATTGAGCGGAGTAAGTTGATCATCAAAGAACCAAGCCGAGATTGTAATGGTCGTAACCTCTTTGGCAATCCCAGCGATAGACATAGGGACAACTCCTGCTCGCTGGATTATACTGAGGTACAAGTCAGCGCGATCATTACAGAACAAATTACAACATTGGAAAATAACGAACTAGAATTCGCTCAAAATCATACAAAATGCTATCACGCCAGGAACGACGAGGTAGAACATTGTTTGCAAGCTCTTGCCTAGTGTAGCAAAAAAAGGACCCTTGAGGACAGAAGCCCATGATTCTACAGCGACGCTAATGATGGCAAGAGTAGCTCCCATTGACGGCGCAAGCCAATAGATCGTTGCTGCTGGGTTGTCTAATCCCATTTTTCGATTTCGTAAAAGCAGCTGCGTTAGACTCCAACGAAGGCCACCAAGAGCACTAGCACTCAATACGAGAATGAACCCTTCAAGGACAAATTTAGTCTCTGTGGCAACCATTAAAAGAACACCAGAGAATATCAGGATGATGACGCCAATGAGGCGCCAAGAGAAAATCTCCAAACGGAAAATGAAGGCAAAAAGGAGGACGAATATTAGAGAGGAGGATTTGCACATAGCTTAGGATGGTTAGATATGTTGTAATTTCTGCACTCAGCGAGAACGTACTATAGAATGATAGAGTTATAGTTTTGAGAGAAACATTAGACAACCCAATATCCAGACTTGAGGCAACGGCAGTCGGCAAGGCTTTTTTCCTACGCAAGGTCAAATTAATATAGTATTATGTTGCTATCGCAATCGAAGCCACGTCATTCAGCTTTGCGAACAACAACCTACCCATAATCAGCGACTGTGGGTTTATTGGCCGGTTTAAAATGTTTTGGAAAAAAACGGCGCAAAGCTGCAGCGAGGACGAATTGAACAAACATGTGTATTGTCGTCACGAAAAGAGGGTATGGAAATCCGAAATATTTGCTGGAGAACATCCATTTGTTATACACTGAAAGGACTGTTGCAAAAAGAAACCTAGGAGAAGGAATAAGATGGATAGAAAGAAGCAAGGGCATATACACACCAGGCAGCGATAAAAAGTGAGTTGATCAATGCACTTTTCCACCAGAAGCGCTTTCTGTCCTCAAGAGATGGTGTGTAGAGCGGGTTTCCTTCTTCGTCGGTTATCTCATCGATATCAGAAGTCAGGGAAGAACGAGGCGAATGCGAATGCGTCAAAGGCTCAACCAACGTGTCTTCGTCGGTGGGTGTCATCAAGCAATTGTGGGCATACCACAACAACTTGTCACAGTCACGATGTTGATGCTTGAAATAATGTCATTATATGTACAATATACCTAAAAACATAATGCATGCACTGGCGATTGACAACTTCGTTGACACTTTATTGCGAGTATAAAATTAAGGACCCAATCCAACGTTGCATCAGACGTCCCGGTTATCTGTTTTCGCCTCGCGCCTGAAGAGATATCAGTAAAAATCATTCATTCGGCATTATGGGGCCTGACCATGTCCTCCAATGGTCGAATTGCTTCTGGTGCAGATATTCGCGAAGGAACTCATTTTTCTTCATTTCTGAACGAAACTGCGCATGCTGGAGGAGATCAAGATGGTGCAATGCGTGAGGATAACTGGTTATCACTCCGTTGATACATCTGGCAGGTATAATGTTATGGAAGAAAAACTCACTGGATGAAACGTGCATAATCTTTCTCCTTAAAATACTGAAGATAGGACAGGAAGTTGATGAATGCTGGTTGTTCTAAGATATTTTGTTGTGCGAGGGAATGAAGGTAGAAGGGATTGGCAAGAGCTTGAACAAATTCTAATTCCAGTTCGAATCTAGCGCGGTTGACTGACTTTGGGTCAGTATTAGGTGTTCCAGGAGCATCTTGACGCGTCGTCTCAAGATCCATGACAGTTTCACTTGAGAACCGAATGCTTTAACCTTGTCGCCATAATACATATCACGTGTCACAACGCGTCCCCGTCGAGCTTTGAACCCTGCGCCTCGCCATCTTGAGCAAACCAGACCATGTCAGACGAAGATGAAAGCAGTGGATGGCAACTCACAGAGTCAGATCCCAGTGTGTTCACGTAGGTTTTTTTACATGTAGCTTTATCAACTCTTGGGTTCAAGAACTTTACAGAGAACTGTTGAAAACTCTTGGAGTGCCTCTGATAGTCGATGATTTATATTCATTGGATCCTGAAACACTGGCCTCCTTACAACCTCTACATGCTTTAATATTCCTCTTCAAATGGATCCCATCGTCTGCGGCCCCCGCGTCAGCTGGCCAATATGATACCGACTTCCCAGGATTTTTCGCTCATCAAGTCGTCAACAACGCTTGTGCAACACTAGCTGTTCTCAACGCTCTTGGAAATATTCCCTCGCTTCCTACTGGACCGCAACTTGCAGAACTCAATAGTTTTACTGCTGGGATGGATCCACAAACGCGTGGTATGGTCATCACGAGTGCTGATTGGCTACGAGAAGCACACAACGCACTTTCGCCCCCAAATGCGGTATCTCTTGACGGACTAGGACTCCCGAGAAAAAGCGAGGACGCCTATCACTTTGTTGTTTATCTGCCGATTATGGGTGCTGTCTATGAACTTGACGGCCTCAAGCAATTTCCGGTCCGTCATGGAGCATACGAGGAAAGTGGTGAGGGTTGGCTGAAGACAGCAAGGTTACCTTGTCTCCATTCTAGTATCGTTTAAGAAAATGCGTCCTTATGTTCATGTAGGGAAGTAATCGAAAGTCGTATTGCCACATATCCCGCTGGTGCGGTATGTTGGTCCCCTGTTAACCACTCTATGAAGATACGCTGATTCATGTTGGTTTTCTCTAGCTTGAATTCAGTCTTCTCGCACTCAGAGAAGATCCTTTACCTGCTCTACAAATACGCCTACAAGAGATCCAGGCTTCAGGCAATTCAGCAGCCTCTGCCGAAGTCATCTCATTGATTTCAAGAGAAAATGAGAAACGTCAACGATGGGCCGTAAGTTGCTTGAAAGAACACGAGTAACTTTCTTTTGATTTTGCTTTGTGCACTCCTTAGTTTGAAAATAGCCTCAGAAGACACAACCATGTTGGGCTCATTCATTCCCTGCTTGTTGCCTTGGCTAAAGGAGGCAAACTTTCCTCTGCGGAAGCTATGGCCAAGACCACTATGCAAGCTCGCATTGAAAAGGCGGCGGCCAGTGGAGATGGTTTAGAGTGACACGAATCACTCTTTCGAGATGGATTCGAACATTTGCTTCGAGTCAGTGACAAAGGAACGACGACTTAGAGAAAAATTATAGATTTGTAATCGAATGTAATTGCTGGATAACATTCGAACATCGAAGGAGAGAGACTCGTAAAAGTGCCAGGGATGGGCGGTGATACATCATCAAATGCTTTCAAGTCCAACTCTCATATCTATAATTCGTATCCATCTGTGGCAGATAAGCAGGTACCTATTTCACCGATATCTATCCTTAGGTACTCTGAAGCGATGCTCCTCGTTTACTCTGAGTTCCCTTTCCATTTTCATCATCGTTCGTTCCACACTATCTGCACTAAGCGAAACTTCTGATCGACTCCTAGAAAGCTGACTCGTAGCCAGCTGATTAGAACCCAAACGATCAAGGTCTCCTGATGGACCAGATACAGCAGATGGTGTAGAAGGCTGTTGGCTGTCTATGTGGGGTGAAGGTAGATTGGAGGGCGGTAACCTCACTAAACGAGGGGAAGGTGGCAGCCCATTCAATCGGAATGACGGCGAGAGATTTGTTAGATGAGGAACAGGGACTCTCCTTGGCTTCTGTCCTGTCTCGTCTGGCGGCGAGACAATAAGCACTGGTGGAGGTGCTTGTTGGGCGTTTCTTGAACGTTGAGAGTCGTCGACCATGTCCTTTGAGGGAGGTGACTGAGAAAATCGTACTCCATCATAAGCTTTGGCAGGTAATACAAAACGCGGTTGGGCCCCTGGATTTTGTCCGAAACCAAATTCTTCGTCGGAAATGGATTTCTTGTGGCGCTGATTGTGCTTACGCACAAGGATGACGGCGAGAATAGAGATCAAGAGCAGAACCCCCATAATAGCAATGACAATCCACATAGAACGATTAGACGCTGATACCACCGATCGAGGCCATAAGCCTGATTCCTGATAGGTGGTCAGTCTGGTAGATTTGGTGGCTCTATTGAACAATAAAATACCTTGTGTTTTGATGTCCTGAAAAAAAATAGTAAATGCGTGTGATTCAATATAAGATTGGAAGTATTACTAACATCAGGTCGTGAGATAGAAGGATGGGTCCAGCCCAACAACCACCGATAGATTGGCTACAAACCACCAGAAGGAGTGATAGAGCGCTTCTTGGAACCATAGACAAGGCACCCGGCCAAGTTGAAGTGGTGAAGGAGATCAACTCACAAAACCACAATCATTTGTAGGAGTGCGAGCTTAACTCGAGCAGCTTACATCCGAGTCGTCAGGGTCGATATCATGATATATGCCACGTGAATCAGTGATTGTTTCTACGGAGTTTCGGGTGTCATTTGTTGTACACAGTCGAGGATATGAATTCAGATTCCAGGTGTTTTGAACCCTGCGTAATGTTGAAATGTGGTTCAGGTTTATAGTACCTCTGATAACCGGTACCTTCGTGATTGATTGATCACGACATGATTCATTGGTTTCATGGACACCTAACAGTGATGGCACCACTTCCATCCACATGTCACAAAATTGCTTGGTCCGGTCGTGTACGAGAAGAATGAAAACAGCGATCAAGGTCAAACTTGAAACGCGGCAATGGTCGCAAGTACTGCAGGCGTTAGTCCATTGTAAACCCCTACTGGTGCCGATGTCTATTGTTACTAGCTGCGATTGGATCAGCGATTCCCTCAACAAAATCCTCGGGCAATGGTCGATTGACATTGGCTTGAAACGTCTAGTGAGTAGTTGTCTTGGAGATGTACGGACCGTAAGTCATTTCGGAACGGTATATTCTAGAAATACTTGCTTAACGGAGGACAGAGTATTCGTTCAGAAGCTCGACGTGCACCTATCCCTAGTTCAAGTTAGATACACATAGTGTCACCATAAATGTAGTAATTTTGACTGGTTTTTTGATTCTAAAGCTGTGACAATACGGAGGTTCATGAAATGTCGAGAGACGCTAGAAATGAACCACTATGTATCGAGGGGCAAAACAAGGCATATCCATTTCAGAGCTTGATTATCGAGGAATATCCTTCCTTTTGTCATACAAGTCATAAGCCGGCTTTTGTCCCGCAGCTTGAAGTTCTTTGGCGACCTTTTCTGCTCCTTCGAAGACACGGAGGAGGTTCCCACCAGTCAGTCCAGTCAGTTCGTACCTATTCCAACCACGCTTGTAGAGTTCAGCAATCTGATCAGACAACACATTAGATGATATTCTGGCACGGAGAACCAGCCTCACCAGTACTGGGTACTTAGACACGTCCTCTAACCCCTCGGGAACATCGTTGATTCCATCATAATCACTACCAAGTCCGACACTAAAGGAACCGACTTCAAGAACTTCAGAACCGAGGACTGTATTTGGCGTAAACCTACTGCTTCTTCCCAGCAATTCTCGCAATATGCTCGACATGGTCTGCCACAGTCTGGACATTAGCCTCGCCTGGGCCCGCCACGAAGAATGGGGCAAAGTTGACCTGATTGTGACAAAGACAAGTTGAGTCTAGGACTGCGCTAGATTGAAAAATAGACGTACCATCACAACTGCGTCTCTCTGGCCTTGACCAGTGCCTACCAGACGTAAGACCTCATCTGGGACATTGCGTGGCACGTCATGGACAGCTCTGGCAGACGAGTGAGACCAGATGACTGGTGCCTGAGATATCCTAAGAGCTTCAATGGCGGTTACGTCCGAGGTATGAGAAAGGTCGACCAAAATACCGAGTCGGTTCATTTCTCTGATAAGGGTACGTCCAAGAGTACTATATGATAAATATAAGTGCTTTGAAGAGGATGATAACCACATAGAACAAGCCCACACCTCAACCCGTTGTGAAGAGGGATGATGCCTGGAAGGTAACCACAGGAATCTGCAAACGCATTATGGCAAGTATGCGTTAGAGTCATGTAACGAATTCCGAGGGTGTAATATTGGCGCAATACAGCAAGTGAGTTGCCGACCTGATGGGCACTAAGACAATATAAGATGTGGAAGATAATTGTATGTCGATACTTATATTACCCTTCAACTCCAAGGAGACTTGCTATTTTGCCATTCTTGATGGCGATCTTGATATCAGTTGAACTAGCAGCGAATTGGAATGTCTAGAAATCGAAAGTTGAAGTTCCTATATGGTGAGAGATGCACCTTTGTCTACCTCAGGGTACTTGTCAATCATAGACCTTGCAATGTCTATCTGTTCCAGGGTATCACTAGATGAAGCGTCAAATCCATTGTAGTATATTCCTGAATCTCTCGAGCGCGTACCGGACGCTCCAGCTTGCTGTTAGAAAGTCTTCAGCCACCTTCTCCCGGCTCGGGCAATCGATATAGACAGACCTAACTACCCCTTAGTCTAGAATCAGCAGAGAAGACGTTTTGCTTTATACCAAAAAAACCCTCCGACTCTACCTTTCCTCAGACGAGGAATATCAACATGTCCAGGCATAAACGACGTGAGATCGATAGCAGACGCATTATTAGCGAATTTTTCCCTCATAAGAAAAGGGAGATCTTCAAAATCAGTATTAGCTAGTACGAATGAGGCTACAACAAATTTTACCAACCAATATGCCCGTCCTCGGACAGGAAGTCAGCGACATTTTTCAAAGAATGGGATGACTGCTCACAATTACAGGAGCCCTATCCAAGATAGCCAAGGCAGCATCCAATGGATCCTTTGGAAGGCCAAACAGTGGGTGTATCTTTGCCAGGAGATCTTGGAACGTTACGAAGAGCACAAGACCTCCTGCAAAAGCGATGGTCAGCGTGGTCCATGCGATGCGACGGCTCTTGGAGATGGTCATGGGTTTGGAAAGCTTATTATCTCTGTTGCGCATCACAAGAACAGACGACTCGCTAGGATGTGGATGGGATGCCATAAATCAATGAAACGTTGGGGGGTAACAACTTCAAATGCTTCGAAACGATACCCGGTATCAAATGAAGGTAAGAGAAAGGTCTGAAATCCTAACATATATAGAGTTATGCTTGTCACATGAGTACCACGCTGAAAGCAGAATGTTACATAGTCAGCAAATTATAATTACAAGTCCAGTGATAGCGCGTATACGTAGGGACTGGTGTAAATAACGAAAAGACGACAATATCGATACAATCAACTCTTAAGCCTTGACCTTTCCAATGACAGCATCTGGTGCATATCGCGGTATAACCTTGGGGTCGTGAAGCATGTTAAATTCCTCTGTGGCATCACGGCCAGCATAGAGGAGAATTGCCTTTTCACCTCCAGGATGATCGGGAAGGAACTTGAAAACGTTGTTGAGTAGAGGGCAGGAGAGTCAAGTTGGCAAACATACTTTGGTAACATCCAAAACCTGACCATCGATTATGACCCAAACATCATCTTTTTTGTTATGCTTAGCAACCTCCTCAACCGAGTACGATCCTGATGTCGTCTTCCCGGGGACTGCAGCAGGTGCTGATGTGGGTTCGGCCGCTGGAGAAGGTGCCGAAACAGAAGCCAGTTGAGAAGATATCGCACTGAGACGACCACCGGCTTTTTGGACGGCGGCACTCGCTGCTTGAAGGAGATATGCTGCCGCGGAGTCACCAGAGACACGTCCAAAGACAACACATCCGAGAAGGGAAGATCCTCCTAGACGATTTGCGCCATGGACACCGCCAGCGACTTCTCCGGCAGCAAAGAGACCAGAAATTGGCTTGCCAGATTTATCAAGTACACGAGATTCAGGATCAATCTCAAGACCACCCATGGTGTAATGCAACACGGGAGTCATGATAGCGACATGGAAAAAGTCGTCGAATGACCATTCACCCTGGAAGAACTGCATGACAGTAAGCACAAGGGCAGCCCTTTGGTTATGGGAACCAACTGCACCTTCTTTCCGAATGGATCCTTCTTCGTCCGGACGACCTGGTTGTAATCATCGAATGTCTTCCTGAGGACAGATGCGTCAAGACCAAACTCTTTGGCGAGTGCGTTGCCGTTTTCGAAACGCTTCATGAGGCCACGACCGACGTAGTGCTTGCAATGCCATTCGATCTCCCTTGACGCAGCACCGTTGAGAACGAGACGGATTGGATGCTAGACAAAATGACAAAGGTCAATGACAAAAGCAGAGTCACAAATGAGAATATCGCACATGTTTATTTTCCCACATCTTGCCAGTGACGTAGTCGCGGTGCTGGAGTTCGTCAACAAAGCGCTGGCCTTTGCTGTCGAGAAGCAAGCCACCGACGCCACGAAGAGCCTCGGCAGCTAAAAACTTGACCTTTGCCTCGGGCTCCTTGGGGTCGACAAGCCCTGTCGGGTGGACCTGGACTTTCTCAAGATCAATGCCATTCGCACCAACGGCCATAGCGAGTTTCTGGCCGTCGCCAGTGCAGTGGTCACCGTTGGTTGTCGGAAGATCCCATAATTCGGGACGATACTTCTTGAGAAGAGAGTCCTCGGTGAAATCAGCAGCATAGCCACCTGTGGCGAGAATCACAGGTCCATACGCAGTATGAGTCTTTCCATCGTGGAAATACTCAGCCCCGACGACAGAATTGGACTCATCTTTGATAAGTCTCGTCACGCGAGCCTTCTTAATGATGCGCACTCGTTCCGGAGTGCTGACGGCAAGATCTTCGAGACGCTCCAGCTGGGCATAAGTGATGACCTTTGGCAGGAATAAGGACAAGACAGAAAGAAACTGTATTGAAAACGAACCATTCCAGGGAACTGGGCGTCACCACGATGGGTACGGGGGTGACTGTGTCCGCCGAGACGAGAGACCTTTGAAAGATCAAGGCCGAACTTGTCTTGAAGCCAGTTGACAGCATCACCAGAGCGACCGGTGAGAACTCGAATGAGATCATCACGAGCAAGATCACGAGCCTATAGAATGTTGAACGAAGAATGGTTAGAAAGCGAAACAGAGACATACGGATTTCTTTGTGTCCTCGAAGAAGATCTTGGCGTTGTCGGGGATGCCTAGAGCCTGCTGAGACTGCGTGCCGGCACCGTTGATACCGGAGGTAGCTTTCGTCGAGTTCCCGCCCATGAACCTGTGGTGTGACAATTAGACGACGCAGGACCAGCAGGGAAAAGGAGACAGACCCTTGTTTATCAAGGAGGAGAACATTGGCACCACGCTCGAGGAGAGTGTGTGCAGCAGAGAGACCGGCGAGACCGCCACCAACGACAATGACTTGAGCCATGGAAGATAATTAATAAGGAGGATTGGGAGATTTAGACGTGGTTGTGAAGACTTTATACCTCGATCCGTGTCCCGTCCGTCCGACATGTGATTCTGACAGAAATCACTCGCTGATTGCCGCAAAAAACGGTGATCCGACGGACTGATCGCGGCTTCTAATTATCTAATACATTCTCCAGCACTCTGCATACCTCGTAGACTGCCTCACTCATGCTGAGTTCCAGGCCGTTGATCACCACCAAGCCCTTCGCCTTCTCCCCAGCCAGTCCTCCTTCAACATCTCCGTCTACAAATACATCCCGATGTGCATCCACATATGCAGGGTATACTATTTGTTCCCAATAGCCCGGTGGGTCTCTCCAGAGTGAGCCCTCTGGATCAGATTGAACTCCAGTGGGGCGGTCACAAGGGTGGAGGCAAAGCGAAATCGGGTCGGATATTCGTTGGGAGGAAGATCATTCAGGACGCCCGTTAGGGTTGCTTCACCGTCTAGAGAAGACTGCTTACCTGCCGTATGGTATCCGTGTCTCTCATGCCTTCGCTTCCTGAGAACTGGTTCTGGTACTCTTAGGAATATCCGGACGTCTAATTGATCTATTACTTCCTGTCCCCCGTCGGTCTCATCAGCAGCAGTCCCTTTGCAGATCCAGAATGACCCCATACCTGATTCCAGTACAGGAGAAATCCATCGACCAAGCCCCAGATTACTTTTTCTCCTTGTTGTTCACGTTCTTTGCGAATGCCCTCAAAGAGTTCAATCCATTGATTCCTGACCTCTTCATCGATCTTGATCTCCTTCTGCTCATTGAGATGATCGTGACTTCGATGGTCATTGGGTATCTTGCCGCTGATTTTCACCTCTCGAAGGAAACGGACAAGTTTGGGCCAGACTATGGCTCCTGGAGCAGCGTCCCAATCCTGCACATTATAGACTGGATGTATAGGAACCAACTCTTGTGGCTACAAACAACGTAGTGATTAGAAATAAGATAATCACAAGACATAGATTACACACTGGTGCAAAATCCTAAGCATATGATATTCAAGAAGGTCAGCCGCGTCGATATTTTGAATCAATCAGACGAACGTCCTGGTGGATTATCACAGAATCGGGTAAAATTCGCTTCAAGTGCTTTGCGAGGGTTGTTTTGCCTGAGCATGTGGCACCCCTACCGGATGTTAGATATTACCTGCAGTGTCGATAATCCTAGCTCTGACCCTATACCGACGAGAATGACTCGTGTGTTCTGAAAGGGCTTTGAGTGATCAGGGGTCATAGGCAGTGTCGTGGTCAGGAGAAGAAACGTAAATTGCAACAGTGATCGGCTGCGAGCTTGGATGATCGGACCGAAGTCCGGACAAGTAATTGAATGGGATCATAGCAGTAAATTCTTCAAAGATATTCAATTTGCAGGCGCTGGCCAACAAGTTGTATTCTCTGCGAGAAATCTTCTCAGAACTGAAAGCACACGTGCCGCAGGTGCATAGCGACGTCATCATTGTCATCATGTGTCCACTTCTATATAAGACACAATCCAAACCTGGCGAAGAATCTCAACATCATGTTTCGCTCCCAAGCTCTCCGCATTGTCAGATCAGCCTCGATTGTACCATCCACAACTCGTACCGTACGCTCCATTGCCATACCTCTTGATCTTTGTGTGACGTTCTATTACTGCGATTAGGTTCTCAGGTCATACACGACCTCGCCTCCACCACCAGGAGGTCAACAACCACCCAAAACAAAAAGCACTGACTCCGGCTCGAACACTCTTTTATATGCAGCACTTGGTATAGCTGCTGCAGCGGGAGCCTATTACTACTTTGCCAACCCAGAGGACATTAATGCTGCTAAAGAGAAAGTCCGGAGAGAACAGCAGGAGATGGAGCAGAAGGCTCGCGAAGCAGTGCAAGCCGGAAAGGCGCGTGCAGATGATGCGTATAGGCAAGGTCAAGCCAGAGTTGACGCTACCAAGGCAAGGAATCATCATTCAAGGGTTGATTGTGCACACTTATATCAAGCTCTCCCAGGCTGCCGGGCAAGATAAGATTCATGATGTGGAACAAAGAACTCGACAAGCGGCGGCCGACGCACGAGAGAATTTTGATTCCTACCGACATTCGGCTCAAAAAGCTGCGTCCAATGCGCGCGACTCGACTGAGAATTTGTATAAAGAGGCGCGTGCTGCTACAGACCGCAAGATTGACGAGACGCGGTCCAACATAGAGAAGAAAGGCGAGGAAGCCAAGTCCGGGTGGTTCAGCTGGTTGGGATGGGGCAAGTCTAAAGCAGAGGAGACGAAGCAAGATGTCGCAGGTAAGGTTGCAGATTCAGCAGAAGACGTGAAGAAGCAAGCGGAGAAACATGTTTAAGGGTCACATACGGTTGTATGAAACGGTGATGAAGATTTCCATTTTAACTCAGGGCAATTATGTCAAAAGCGTTCAGAGCGGGGTGTCGATAAAGTGGATATTTTATACTGACGTCCTCTTGTCATCATGAATAGACAGCTTTGCAGGACTCATATGCCATTTTTAAGAGTGTCAGCATATACAGATGTGATCAATTGGTGTGGTAGATGGGAAAAACAGAGGGTGTTGAGGGAACTGATCGGCCGGCAAAAGATTAAAGTGATCCCCATTTATTCAAGTCAACAGCCTTCTAGATGATATTAGTTGACGGACCTATCAAATGTGCTTCCTTCCCTTCCTGGCATGGGAATTCGGCTCTTCCAACCTTATGAACCTTTCCATCTGTCGATCTCATATTCAAGTTGTGAGGCAGGCCACCACCTATTTGACTTTGCTCTACAATGATTGTAAAAAGCCTGTACTTGGACTCCCGTGGTCACGATGAAGATCCTTTGACAAAAGCCATGGCCCCGCCGCCGAACGAGTCCGAAGTCGAGCGTCAGGTCCGTTTGGCAGCAGAAAGGGAAGCACAGAAACGATCGGACGCCATCGACGAAGAGCTCGATCGCCAAAGAACCCTCGAAAAGAGGACCAAATGTATCAGGATCCTTCTACTTGGTGAGCAGACTGGTGTTGTCGTTGTCTATTCCGTGACTGAAGAGAATTCAGGACAAAGCGAGTCAGGTCCGTAATATTTTTTTCTTCTAGAGCTGTTTTGTTGACTTTTTCACAAAACTCAGGCAAATCAACGACACTCAAGAGTTAGCTTCTGTTGTAACTCATTGATACCATTTTCATTCATTTTCTTTTTTCTAGACTTTCAACTATTCCATTCAAACAAGGTATGGTTCATCAATACCATATAATTGTACAGTCGTGTTCAAGTAATCAGGCATTCCGCATGGAACGTGCCTCTTGGCGAGCTGTTATTCAGCTCAACGTGGTTCGTTCTGTGAGGCTCATACTTCATGCCATGACGGAGGCTCAAGCAGCGACATCTCGCTCAGTTTCTGAAGCCGAACCAGAGCCTAAATACCCCAACCTTTCACCGGACCATCTCATGCTTAAAATGCGCTTATCGCCTCTTCAACAAGTCGAGGAAACACTTCTGCGCAAGTTGACTCCCGGAGATTCTACGGAGCGGGGAGCCACCCATCTTTCGCCTGTCACTAATCTTCTATCGTCCGATCGTAACACACCTGGTGAACTCGCTTTGAATTCTCTTACGCCATGGAAGAACGCGTTCAGCAGACTTGTGTCAGGTACAACAAGAACGAGTATTGACAGCCAAAATGTGGACTTTGATGATCCAAATGATCCCGCCGTCATCCTAAGCGCCTGCAAGGACGATATCAATGCGCTGTGGACCGATCCAATACTCAAAGAATTGCTGTTGGCACAGAAAATCCAACTACAGGACATGGGTGGATTGTAAACCCTGTATCTTACCTTATGTGAATACCTCTTTTGATCTCCTCCCACAGCTTCTTAGATCAACTCGACCGAGTGACATCTCCCAAATACATACCTACGGATGGTAAGCACAGTCTCACATCGCATGTATCTTGTCGCTCAATAACTGATAGACGATATTCTGCGTGCCCGCCTCAAAACTATTGGGGTTTCTGAACATCGTTTCGCTCTGAAAGCTGGTAAACACGGTCGTCAATCCTCTGATTGGTCTATCTGATCATGTTTCAGGGAACATGATGAGTCATGATTGGAGAGTATTTGACGTGGGTGGAGCAAGGTCTTTGGTGTGTTGGCATATCAACCTTGATATTTTTACGTTTCTGATATAGACAATAGCGAGGTATGCAAACCTTTTCACATATGATTGACAGATTGTCAGATCAAGTCATGTACTAGCTGCCTGGGTCCCGTACTTTGACAATATGGATGGCATAATCTTCCTCGCTCCCATCTCTGGCTTCGATCAAGTAAGAAAACAAGGTGAATCAAAGTATGATATGTTTACATCACTTGTATCCAGGTCTTGGATGAAGATCCAAATGTCAATCGGCTGGTTCGCAACTTTCACAAACTTTGAGGACGTCGACTAAATCTCACGTGGTATATAGGAAGACTCAATCTTATTGTGGAAATCCGTCGTTTCCAACAAACTTTTGATGAAGACTGAGATTGTCCTGTTCCTGAACAAAATTGATATCTTCAAAGGTACCATCCCTGTCATACTCGGTTTTTTTCTGTATTGACGTCGTACTTCCTCAAGCGAAACTTGCCGCTGGTGTCTCTTTCGGACATTTTGTCGTCTCGTACGGGGACAGACCAAATAATTTCGAGTCCACCTCTAAGTGTGAGGGATAGAATGTCTTGTAAACCAATGCAGTCTCACCTAACATCTGTCCTCAGATCTTATGCGGAAATTTGGTCAGTCTAACAAGTCTAAAGTAACCACTGTATCCGTTAACCTGTCGGTCTGAAGCTGGTATACTGAAGCAATCGTCGCCTAAGCCTCGCACATTCTATTCTCATCTCACCACCGTGACTGTGAGTCTGATGATTACACTGGTGCAATCAATGATAGAAACGTTTTAACGCTACACCAGGATTCTCAATCTACACAACGGATACTAGTTAATGGTTTGTGCCTACTGTCAGGATCAGAATACGGAATTACTCTAACCAACTCTGCAGTGAAAGACATGGTTCTCCGACAAAGCCTCTCCGAAGGCAGCCTTATATGAGATCCATGACCGTTCACACACATCGTTTCCTTTATCTACTGAATGTCAATCTTGTCTACCATTAAACTCAAGAGTAATTTTTGACGGAGCTTTTTCTTTTTAATACGACCTGAGTGATTTTCATCTCGAGGATTTTATATAGATTTTCTATAGTTCAGAGTATATAGTTGTCGCTTCTATAAAGGGGAACGAGACTTGTCCATGAAGTTGATCTACCGTGGCGTTGAAGACACGTGTTTCATCAGGTGTCTTTTGAATTCTGCTTTCAGTTTGCTTGACTTCTTGCGTCTCGTACAATGTCAACCGATGTTCTGGCCAACTTCACATGCTTGGATGAGCTTATACAAGTCATTTATCAAGGAGTTCACCGATTTGTAGTTCTTTCTACCGTTACAGATCAGTGGACTATCCACCTCGGATTATCTGGTCCAGAAGGAAGATGGTGGCGTGGGACTTGGGCAAAGACAGATATTCTTGAGATTGTCGTTCGTACAATTTTGGCGCAGAAAAGACAAGCTGAGTCCATATGGTTCGTCTTTAGGGTTCTAAATCATCGGATAAATTATTGGAGGCTTTCGCCGATAAACTTGCGGAAACGTTTACGCAAGGAGAACTCTATATAGGAGACTGGAGCCCCGAGAAAGGAGCGAAAATTAAAGTAACTTGGACTTCCGCTTTTGGATCATCCATCGTTTTGACTGCAGCCTGGCGGCGTTCAGTTAACGTTAGGGCCAGCTTCCAAGAAACCTTTGCATATATCCTTAATTGAATTAACCTCTGCAGAGGCTGCCTCACATGCAACAGATGTTCTACTAGACGTAAGTGTGCATGAATACTTTGTAATTTTCAGAGGCCTGATCACTGCTGCTGAAAGATTGCACTTCAAGCTCGGTCGAGGAAATGTAGTCTTCATCCAGGCCAATTCGCGTCGAGTTACGTGTCATCTAAACCCCCTACAGAGAAAGGTACGTTGTAGCTTTATTTTTTCATGCCTGTCCTTGAAGAATGCATCATCTTATTCGGACCAGCTATTGATACAACGACAAGCGTAACAACGCCAAGTAACATTAGTCGACGAGTGATACCCTCAACCCACGGCGCTTTGCCTGTCGACCAGCAGCGACACGTAGCCGGTACTGACGGACAAACTGAGGCCTTGAAGACGTCCAAATCAGAAGTCGAAAAGCCCAAACAGCGAGCATCATCTATGGATCCTAAGATAAGTTAGTGGGAATTCATAACTGACAGTTTGCATGTTCCGCTAACAGTTCATGATAGAGTCGGCGGCACCAAAACAATTGAAGGGAGCTTCGCTTGCCAACCCGAACAAAAAGGCGAGAAAGTATCAGGCCATTGAATTTGAAAGCGACGAAGAATAGTCTGGAGCTATCATACGTAGTTCACTTTCGCAAAACTGCAGTACATCTTATGCCGTGAATTTAAGTCTCTTCGCTCGGGTAAGTATAATTGAGTAACCTCAGTAATTAGCCGCGCTCTTCCCCCTGTTGATGTTACTTTTTAATTTACAAAGAGACATTTATTACACAGGTACATAAATGATTCATCCGTCCCTAGAAATATGTCAGCGGAGAAGGCCGACTACTCGGTGACACGGTATTTACAAACGCGCACCTAATCACATCCATCTCATTCACGTTCTTTCATTCCCACTACTATGTCACCCCCTGGAACACTTTCTCAATCCCCTGCTGGGCAGGCCAACGCCCCGGTCGGCGTTGAAGGAATGTTCCAACAGATTTTACAGGCCGTTCAGAAGTCGGTAGGTCACCAAGCCACGTCTCGATGATGCAACTCTCAGTCCGTCCGCGTTTTAGCACATGGACATTGCTGACCTCCGGCAAGAATGTGCAGAGCTTCGGCTCGCTAATGCCAGCCTTGAACGCCAAGTACGAGAAGGATTACAGGTGAATTGCAGAGCGTGTGTACTATGTACGGTCATTATATTGACGTTGTCCGTCTAGCACAATCTACACCTGACCCGCAACGCAAGTCCCGGCTTTACGACCCCAGCTCCTCCTAGCCCACAGCTACGGGCAGTCAAACTATCGCCTTTCCTATCTCACAACATGCCCTTGCTCTCCGCTGGCCCCGCCGAACCATCCCATCGCCCCTCTCCGCTCGGTGATAATGCCCTTACTGCCTTCCCCTTCGGTCCCCGTGACATACCAGGCTTCTATGTAGTTATTCCTGCTGGCGGTGCAGGAACTCGTCTATGGCCACTCTCCCGAGAGGGTCACCCTAAGTTCCTACTCGATTTGACACTTAAAGGCCGCTCCTTAATTCAGGCAACATGGGATCGACTACTTCCGCTTTCTTCTGCTGCGAGGACCACGGTAGTTGCTGGTCCGGGTCACGTCAAAGCTATCCATGAGCAATTACCAGATCTACTTCCTCACAATCTCCTGTGTGAACCTGGTCCAAAGGATTCTATGGCTGCCATCGGCCTTGCCGCAGCAGTCCTTGCAAAGAGAGACCCTGATGCCATCATCGGTTCATTTGCCGCTGATCATATGATTTCTGGAGACGACGCGTTTCTCTCCGCGGTCGCTGAGGCAGTGGAGGTTGCAAAGAAGGATTATCTTGTCACTATTGGAATTGCGCCTTCCCATCCCTCGACTGGGTTCGGTTATATCCGTCTTGGAGAAAAACTTGACTTCAAAGAAGCTCCAAATGCCCGACTGGTCTCTAGTTTTAAGGAGAAGCCAGACGCGAGGACGGCTGCATCGTATATTGCCACTGGTAAATACCGTTGGAACGCAGGAATGTTTGTCACAAAGGCAACTTTTCTCCTGGACCTTCTGAAAGAATACAAGCCCGACCTTTACGACGGTCTTGTGAGGATTGCTGCTGTCTGGGATGATGAAGCAGCGCGACAGGCGGTTTTGAACGAAATCTGGGATACCCTTGAGAAGATTCCTATTGATAATGCCGTTGCTGAGCCGGCAGCAGCCGAAGGTCGTGTTGCTGTAGTACCCGCCACTTTTGGTAAGTCGCAACAGACCATGAGACTCCACTCCACGTTATTTATAGTCTGGGAATATAGGCTGGGATGATGTTGGAGACTTCTCATCCCTAGCAGATCTATTACCTGCAGAGGCTAACCAACCTCGCATCCTTGGCGATAGCAATTATGGTTGGTTGAACCCCTTGGCTGCCCTGTCCATTTAGCTAACATGTATAACTCTAGTTGTCACTGAACAAGTCGCTGGAGGTATTGTTGTGCCAGGATCTGGCCGTCTCATCACATGCCTCGGTGTTGATGATCTGGTCATCGTTGATATGCCAGACACGCTGCTCGTTACGACTCGGGCTCGTTCTCAGGAAGTCAAACGGCTCGTGAAGAAAACTCGTGAATTGGGTTGGAAGCAACTGCTTTGAACGGGTTCACAACCGCCACACATACCCACACTCTAACATTATAAAGACGGACATTAATTTGAAGACTTCGCCAGTGTATAAAATCGTTACATACAACATGATCTAGGACTTTATGCGGACTCTGTAATGGTAAACCTCAGAATTTGTTTGCGCTGCATGGGTATATAAGAACACGTGTTAAAATACCCCTATTAACACTGTGCACTTGATCCTAATTAGAAACTAACTAATCCATATACTAATGAAGCTTGTCTTTCAAGAGGGATCTGCCGAGTTCGCTCAGAAGTATAAGCCCTAATTTGGAGGTCATCAGATTAAGGCACTACCAAAACTTGTCTACAGTCAAACCCCTTATAACCCATGGTCCCTCCGGAGAAGCCAAAAAGTATGGGTTATTAGGGGGGATGGGTTACAGGAGGGGTCGTTGTAGGGTCATTTCTGAGGCTTATTTTCAGTTGATATATGTATCAATAAAATGTTTTCGTCATATAATGCCTATCAAAACATCTTTGGAGGTGAAAAATTGAGTAAGAGCGGTAGGTTGGAGAGATTGAAATTCCTGAAGGCATGTTTGGCACCCGAAGCTTGTTAGAATCCCTTCCAACTTCTGTGCATATGGCTGGTCAATGTTCAATACATACTTGAGAATAGTCGAGGCTGCACTTACTTAGTGCTTCTCGGCATGATGGGTTCTCACTGATTGCTTTGTCATTGTCCAAGACGTTGCCACCATTCTTCTCTCTATTCTGTTCTGCTTCATGATGTTCAACCACGGCCTTGTAGATATCCTTCTTGATGTCTTCCTCAGTTCTATCATTGTACATCTTGTCCTCATTAAGAGGATTAAGCAACTCATTAATATCTATCTGATTGTTGTGCTGAAGAACTCTAAGATTCTCAAGATGAGTTAAAGCCTGTCAAACTTCAATGTCTGCTGTGTCAATAAATCTCATAGAGTTGAGAAGGGATGAGATGGGGACAGATGGGGTAGCAATAGGCTTGTTGGAAGGTAAATTGAGAAGTTCATTTGGTAGAATACCAGACTTCTTCCAACAGCTCTGAATAGTTGTAGTATCCACCTCATTTCATGCAGTGTCAGCCATGCACATGGCTTTGAGAATGTTGAGATCACATATTTCAGCAGGGAGGATGTCACTATCATAGTGATTGATGGCACAGATTTACAAAGCAAGCATGGTAATAAGCTTTGAAGCAGTGAATAATGTCAGCATCAGCTGGCTGGACATGGGCTGTGAGATTAGGGCTGAAGTTTTCAATGTGAATATTTGTAAGGTCATCAGGAGGAATGTGTGCACTGAAGTTGTCTTGCAATAAAAGAATATGACATCCATCATGCTGCAACCTAGCATTTCTAATCACAGATCCATTCCTGATAAAGTACTGTCATCATCCAGGCTTTTGCATTATTACTGTAATAAAATCCAAGTTGGGCTTCTGTCTTTCACTGAAAGGCTCATAGATGTTGAAACTTCCCAATGATAATAGGTGGGAGCTTCTTGGTATCAGTAGCATTCATTGTAGATGCAAAAGTCAACCACTTTTTATCTCCTTTCACACCAGACATCTGTTTTGTCATGAGGCCATGGTCAGGTGGCATTCTGTAGTAAATGTGAGCATCATTCCTAAAGAAGATTGACTGAGCACCTATGCCCAAAAGAGTTCAGTCTTGTCCATGTTAAAAATATCTTTTAGTTGGTACTTATATTTAACAATCAGCTTTCAAATATGTTCATGTTCACATTCAAAACCAGGTTACCAATAAGCTAATCCACACAAAAGTCTCAATATTGAGCACACTTCATGTGAGATAAAGCACATAGGCTATTGAATGTCTTGAAGATCTGCAGAACCTGCCTCTCCATGTGTCACGACCCTCCCCCTTCCAGGTCCACCCTGGGACACCCCCGGAACCCCATCCAGGACCCTCTCTCTGACCCCACAAACGCGCCCCGCCATCACGACTACTAACACCACCATCACACACATCAAAGGCCGCCATTACCTGGCACCCTGGCAACCCACATCATGGACCCCAGGATCAACCACCATCAAACCATGACCAACGATCGGATTGCGCTACCCACTTCCGGGCCATCATACATCACGCATCATGACTCCCTCCATGCCAATTGATTGCATGCCCCACACACGCAATTCCAGTATACAGTCCCCCTCCTGCTACTCAATGCCTCCTGGAACTTATCCCAGACACCCCAGAACCCCGGAGACCCAGACCCAGCCCTGTAGTACTTATAGCATAGTTCCCTGTTGTATTCACTAGTCTTGATATTAACTTGAATTGTTGCGTGCCCTTTATTTGACTGGTATGTGCTGACTGGCACACTTTGACTGGCATGCTTGAATAACCACGTGCTCTGAGTTTGGTATACACTTTGCGATGATGACGCCAACTGTGGTTGGGTGCGCTGGATGTATACGCAGTACAACACCGTCTTCAGCACTTGGCGTGCGTAGTTGTGAGGAGTCCTGACAGGGTCCCGGTGTGCTCGGGCAGAGGTGATAAAGTGATGCGCTAAATTATAGCGCTTCGGAGGCTACCTGGCAGACGGTAAGCGTCATAGTTTAAACAAAGATATTGAAGAAAAGACAAGTAGCATAGCGTATTGTGCCTGTAGGTGGCACCGTAAATGACGAAGACAAAATAGACGAGGCTAGCGCCTGACTTAGTGGTGAAGTCAAAGAAAGCTAGCACAATTTGAACGCTAAGTGTAACTGTCTGCTCAAGAGGTTACAATTCATTTTTTTTATATACATGTAAAGTAGCTATTTTATATACTATGCACTACCGTGTTTGCCAAGCTAAAAGTCCGTCTGTGGCGCTACCTCCTAGCGCCTCTTCTCGTGGTTTCCTCTAATGGCAACCTGTCAACGGTGACCTTTTGCACATGGATGACGGTGATCAATGGCATTATGACCCACGGCAACCAGCAGCGACTCTATATTGACTTGGAATTGTATGAGTCTGCTCACTTTTACTATAACTCCGATTGGCCAGGTTGTTCCGGAGTATGGTCAGAAAATCCTTGACAGACACCGTGAGTGCTAGTATCAGCACTACTCATTGTATCAGTTTCTGACAGGTCCAGATGTCAGATTTAAGTATATCCAGTGCCGCCGTCATTGATCCTTTTTTAGACTTCTGATTGAAGTGCCTTGTCAAATGGCAGCGCCTGCTGCTGGCTCCTTCTGGAAGTGATCGGGGTTTAGTTAGAGTCCTCTCCCACCGTTGTGTTAGCGCTATACGTTCTGAGCCTCCTTTGTCCTTGGGATAAGTGAATAGAGTGTGCTGAAGGCCTGATAGCTAGTGGTTAGGGTAAATGGCTAAGTTCTGTAGTAGGTTGCCAGAGCTAGGGCTGCTCTATATTTCCAACTGGTTGCTAGAGTCTTCAGTACGTCAAGTGTCAGTTGGCCTATAATGTCCCTTGATGCGCTCAGTCCGAGTAGAAGCCTATCAGCGACTTACACTTTATTAACCTGGTCTCGTCTTAGAACTCCCGGTTCTCAACTCGACCCCTACCCGGCTCTCAGCCTCTAACCCTAAAACCCCTGGATCCAGTCTCCTTCTCTGGGAGAACCCCCTGTCCGTGTCTTGAACCCCAGAGTCCTAGCCTCAGAGTTCCAGACACCTGAGTATCCGTAGATCAAGTCCGCCTTGTAAGGGTGTTGCTTTCCTGGAAAGCCCCTGACTCAGCAGAACCTGACATAATATCAAGACTCTCTCCTTACATCGTTCTTGATGGCTATGTATACTCACACCTATTACTCTATAGGCTACCAGACCAACCCTTACGGGCATCTGATCCCCGACCACTACTCCATGCAGACTCCCCACCCCGCTTACTCACCTCTCCTGTATGAGCCCCAACGTCTCCATCGCTACTGGGCCTCCGACCTGTCCCTTTATGACCTGGGGCCCTCAGCCAGCTGGGCCCCTCTGCCCAACCTAGCCATGGCGTGACCTGTGGAGGCCTCCTCATACCGGAGCATCTTTGGGGGTCTACCGGAGACCTCATCCATCCTCAGTGGACCTCGCCTGATTCCCCCCAGCGAGGGCCCCTTTGCATCCACCCCCTATTACGGTTTCCAATGCCCTGCCCCCCAACTCCATGGACCCTCCAACTACGACTACTGATGACGCCCAAAGTTTGGTCAGCAACAAATGTAGGTAAAGTGTTACCGTACCAAGAGTGTGCGTTGGGCGCGCTATAAGTGATTTGAGGAGTCCCGGGCAGGTCCCAGAGAACGCGTCTGTGAAAAAGGGTAAAAGTCGGTAACGGGGTCGGCAAGTGTCAAGCGCTAAGGTAAAGCGCCTAAGGAAAGAGCGGTAAGTGAACACAGCAAGGTCAATCGGCAAGAGCACGGTAAGCTTAGCGAGATCTAAGCGTCGATAATGCCTGCCGTAG
>QGOA01008038.1:0-17485 GCA_003313075.1 Termitomyces sp. MG16
CGTTCTTTCCTCACAGCGTCGCAGATCAAAATCCCTTCTTGCCCAATTAAATGCACTAACTACGACACATGAGTCTCTCAAGCATGCAAACTCCTCCACTTTTGAAGAGCTTCGGTCTGTGCTCGAAGAACTCGCCAAACGTAAAGAGGACGTATCTATACTCCGAGTGGAACGGGACAAGGCTATTCGAAAGAGGGAGGAGGAAAAGGAGAGAGTGGAGGCGCTCAGGCGAGGCATGAGTGAGCTAAGAGAAAGGTTTGACGCTCTCTTTCGACGGTAGACGATTACTCAAGGAGGTTAGCTATGCGGCGTTGAAAACGGCGTTCGGCGAATTAAAAGAGTCATACGAGAATGAGAAGAAGTCCCGGGAGGATGCGCAGAGTGCGAAGCTGTGGGCGAGAGAGAGTTTAAAAAGTACGTGGCTTTTTTCTCAAGTCTAAAATTCGATGGAACGCCTGACATTCATCGATCGATAGAGATAGAGCCTTTGTTAGAAGATGATGCCTACCTAGCCAAGGAAGCACGAGGTCTTGTAATCTCACTGAAAGAGGAACTAGCGGATTGTACGTCCTCAGTCCCCTTTCCCTTTCTTCATTATAACCCTCTGTTATCTCCTTACAGCCCGCCGCGTAATCGATCTTCTCAGAGACAAACTGCACCACATTTCCTCTACACTCGCAGGAGCACAGAATCAAGTTCGCGAGCTCGAGGATGCAAGGCGCGAGTCGACAGAGCAGCTGAAGTCATTTTTGGAAAAAGTAGAGAAGGGGGCGGAGGAGAGGGTTGAAGTTGCGAAGAGAAGGTATGTTCGTTAGTTTGTATCTTTCTCATGATTGCTCACCGCAATGTTGATCATCAGGGTCGAGGAGATGGAGGACGAGTTGAACGTTCTGAAAGAGTGTAGGAACGAGTAAGTGATCTTCAATACTTTACGAAGCATCTTTCAACGCATATATATGCGCGCCTGTGCAGGAAATTAACTCAAGACCTCCGTCTCGAGCACTTGACAAAAACATTGTCTGAACTGCAAGAAACTCATACGACGTATACTCTCTTCCTCTCCTCTGGTTACCTGAATTGTATCTTGTTCTGTAGAACTACTGCTGCCCTTGACGCCGTACGCTCCGAACGCACAGAATTGGAAAGAGTCAACGATGGGTTGATCCGCAGGTATGCCTCCAGCCTTCATCCGCCTTCTTGTCATCCTGACGTGATGAAAGTCTCGCTGAAGCCGAAGAAAAACGACGTTCTGAAGCAGCGGCTTGTGAAAAGGGATTGGATGCTGCGAAGAAGGCCGTTAAAGATGCGGAGGAGAGGTATGATTCTTCTTTGATTCTTTGTTGGAGCGCTGATTGGTTGATGTGGTTAGTCAAAGACAAACAGATCTTCGTATGGTTGTGAGTTCCAATGATTCCTGTCTTGGATTAAAGATGCTGATGATGGATAGGCCTTGCAGGAGCGTTTTGATGCGCAGACGATGACTCTTCGGCTTACGAAGGAGCAGCATGGAGACATTCAGGTCTGCATGTTCGCTACCGTTCCTTATCTCCTCTCAAGCGTTGTGCTCGGTATAGGATCGGCTCCAGGTGTCCGAAGAAACGCTTTCAAAGACAAGAGAAGCTCTCGGTGCTATACGCGAGGCATTGGAGGATGCGCGCGCAGAGGTCTTGCGGATTTCACGAGAGGCACTAGGAAAGACTGAAGAGTGAGTACAAGTATCTCCTCAAGTTCTTCATTGGGCAGAATTTTAAGTCGTTCCAAGGTTACGGCAATCAGACGCTCATTTGGCCGTACGTCTATTCCGATCCTTAGTCTTTCCTGAAGGTAATCCCTTGTTAACGCCATACGTCCGTAGGAATTCAAAGAGCAGTGTGCGGTACTTCAAGAGGGTACAAAACAGACTGAAGAGTACGTGGTTTTCTTCCGTCTTAGCTCGTGAGCCTGATTTTGAAGCTCGAAAAAGAGTGTTATCCAACTTGAGAGTACGTTTTTCTCATCTAGCGTCCAATCTCAGTCTCTTTCATTCACTCCTTGTAGAAAATACAAGAGACTCAGAGAATAGCCCTAGAAAGAGCGGAATCACGGTATATTGAACTTGAGGCCAAGATGCATGAAGCGCTGAAAGAGAAGGTGGACGAGATAAGTGAGATGAAGAAGGAGGGAAAGACGACAGAGGATGAGTAAGTGGAGAAGGGGTCCGTCGTGTGCCTTATTCATTGTGCCTTTGTTCAGGTTGTCCAAGGCGAAAGTCAAGCTTGCGGTATGTTTCAGCATGTTCAGATCCGGTACAAACTGATTTGGAATGAGCCCAGTCGTTGGAAGAACAGCTTGAAGCGCGAGAGACGGTCTTCAAGCACAGTGTACAGGAGAAGAAGGATGAAATTGAGGTGTTGAAGGAGAAGTCTGTGCCAAACGTTCGTTTGTTGATCAAAAAAGACTGACTGAAGACTTTAGACTGCACAAGGCGGAGGTCAAGGTTTCGGTATGTCTGGTCTTTTTGATCCCGTTACAGTGAAGACCAACTAAAGTCGCTGCTCGATTTAAGGGATCCAAGGCGCAGGAAGTATCATTGAAGCAGAGCCTAAAAGAGAAATCAGATGAAATTGAGGTGGCAAAGAAGGAAGGGAAGATGAAGGAAGACGAGTAAGTGGTCGAACGCTCTTCTGCGGTTTAAGGCTGAACAAAATACTAGGTTGCACAAGGCTCAAATTAAAGTCGTTGTATGTCAAGTTCTGTTTTCCGTTCAGTATGCGATCTAGGGTAATCTGTTTTTCGATTCAGGCATTACAGGAGCAACTCAAAGCGCAAGAAGTGGTGCTAAAGCAGACACAGGGACGGTACGGCGATCTACAGGTAAGCATTGCAGGCTGTTTAGTTTGTCTGAAAGTGCGCCATTGACGCAAATGAGTAGAAAGCGAGTGCCTCCCTGGCAGCGGATCTCACTTCGGCTCAAAATGCATTGGAAGAGGCACGTCAGGAGGTACTGCAGCGCGCTCAGGACTCGACGAAACTTGTGAAACTGTTTGAGTCTATTGAAGCGGATCGTGTCAAAGCTCAAGAAGAGCATTCAAGGAGGGCCAAGGAAGAGAAAGAGCGTGTGAGAGTGGAGGATCAAAGGGTGACTGAGCTGGTGTTGGTCGTTGAACGTTTGGAGGATGAAAAGAGAGTATTGTTGGAGAGGACGGGGAGATTAAGGGAAAGGTATGATCGAAATGAATTGGTGAGGCGTAAGTGCGTAGTCATGTAGAATGACGTGCTGATCCACGAACAGAATGACGACGAGAAGGACTTTGCAGAATGGTTAATGAGTCTTGCCAGGTCGTTACATGAAGAAGAGGAAGTGGTCAAGGATAACGAGCTGCGCCGCGTTAAGCATCTTTCCTTTTTCATTGACCCTCATTCCATTATCTTTCTTCTTACGCGCGTTCACAGAAAGAAAACATGGTGAATCAGCTGCGCGTGAAGATCCGAGAGCTAGAATCGAGCCTTGCGCGTCTCATTAAAGAGAAAGAGCAGCTGTCTGGCGACACAACGAAGTCTATGATCGACATTGATGCATTTATGACTTCAAGCTCAAGCCCAAGCCCAGTCGAAGTCAGCCCGCTTGTTCTTCATTTTTGTTTCAATAATTTTTCGTGTTTGTCTCACTTCCTCTACTCATAGCTCGCAAGGACGGTACCTGTCGATGTAAACGTAGCCCATAATGTCCAATCCTCTCCCGCGAAAGCCGTTTCTCCCAAGCCTCTAGATTCGGTTCCAGCTCATGTACTCTCGACGGAACAAACTTCTGCTTCGGTCAACGCCTCGAATACTTTTGTGCCAAAGAAATCAGTTGGAATATCATTCTCAAGTCTTGACGAGTCAGACTTCGAAGAAGATGTATTACTCTCCGAGGCATCGACTTATGCGAAGAGCGTACTGGGGAAGAGGGACCGTGTGCCATCTCCTTCTCAACTGCAGGAGTCGGTTCAACAGCCCATGCGGACCGTTGCGAACCCAAATTTGAAGACGTATATGGGGTCACAACGCCTGGTATATGTTTTCCTTTTGTCCTTTTACATTCAAGTCGTGTTGATAAGTACAACTAACACTTATTTCTGCCATGTGTATCAGAGGAATGGTGCCGCAAGTCGGACGACGAATATTTCTTCCGCACAGGTGTCTTTGACTCTACAGAAGAAGGTAGAATGCTCAACGTTAATTGATTGGCTCAAAAGACCTGTTTTCACTTTGATGACATCTGCAGGCTGCGGACGGCGGCGCAAAGCCCAAGAGGAAGCGCAAGTAATGGTGGCTAAACTCGTAGGACTGACTGTCATACAAATGTTTCATGTCAATGTTGGCCTTGCGCCTGTTCTCTTTTGTGTTGTTTCTGTATTTCCTTCACTTTGGAAAAATTATTTATTGAACCTACCGGTTTGCGTCTTCTCGATAACTTCGCTGAGCACGCGCCCTTCCCAGAAATTCTTTCCTCCTCTGATGGATCTGCAATTAGCGTAGGGCGCTTGGGACTTCCGAGAGAAACTGTCCATCGCGACATACTCTGGCTTAAATACATCTACCGTGTTGTTGAAACTTTGGTCCGTCCGTTAAATCGCACAGAATCTCATTCAATAGGAGAGCTCGAGGTTAATTGCAATAACTCACTATGAATAGTGTTACTACTCTTTTCACCCCATATGACTGACTAAGCGTGATCTTGGACAATTTGCACACTTCAAAAAACGATCGAGCTCGATAACAGTCATTTAAAAATGGAACCGATGCCGGAGAAATGTGAGGGCCGGGCCATTTGTGGCGATGAGTGGAAGGAGAAGTATGAGCAATTGCAACAATTAGCAAAGTGGACGAGTGAGCGCAGAATAAACCACCTGCATCTAGGAGATCAGGTATTCTTACAAATGTATAACGTTGTCATTTTTTTTTGTGGTTCTATGGGTAACTAGACGTATCTACATGTTGTTAGCTTCTAGTCACCAGAAAAAAGTTCTACTTTGTCTTCAAAAAACGTCTGCTTCTGTTCTGGGTTGTCGGCCCACCCTAAGGGAAATGCAAGTTACGCACTGCGTGTGGGGCTCGGGCTTGCAATAGATTACCTGTTCCGCCCAGGCGGGCGGTCGGTCCCCATACCCACTAAAACCCTCTTCACTGACTTCCATGCTTTATGTGGTTGTAGGTGCTCCTGTATTAGCGTATACCAGGTCTTCGCAACCAAAGTCTTGTCAACGGCCCTTTTACCATATCTTTCTTCGTTCGAGGCTAGGCAGTCCAGTTTAATTCTTCTTTCAATGGCCGCCTGCCACTTCCTTGTTATTTCTTCCGCCGTTGGTATCCTTTCCGGGTCTGACTCCTTCTGTATTCGCCAGTTACATCTGGTTTTCCATATTAGATGAGCAGATTCTGACATAATGATTCGGTACATCCTGCTTCCTGCTTCTGTTACCACGCCATTCGTGTGTTTGGGTTTTGCTAGGCGGCACCCCAGTAAGAGTCCCAGGCTGGGGTCCGTCCATTGGAGGTCTCTGCGCTTGCATAGCTGCCTTGTTAGCTTCCATATAGTATCTTGGCCGGTTGCTTCGCACTCCGTGAGGATGTGGCTCATATCCTCCGTGGTATCGCATACGTGGCACTTACTTCATACTTCATAGTGTGGTATCTTCTCCCAATATTCTCCAATTTTGAATGCATTGTGCATCGCCTTCCATAGGAAAGCTTTGGTTTCCTTGGTGATTGCCTTATTTTTTAGGGATCTCCACAGGTTCTTATCTGTTGGTAGGTCTCTGTTCATCTCCTTTATTGCCCATCTGGCTTTATCCAGGTTTATCAGGGTTCCCCTTCTTATCAGGGTGGGTTTCTTTCTATTATGCCTTTGTATAGCAGGGCCTGTGAGGCAGTGGTCAGCCATATCCCAGAGGTGTAGTACCCCCTTGCAGGGGTTATGTCTATATTGGGGTCATCGAGCATTTGGGCACCTATCTTAGCCAGTTCGTCAGCCTTCTCATTTCCCTTGATACCGCTGTGGCCTTTAACCTTGGTCAGTATGGTTTGCCCCTCCCTTCTCCTTAGGTATGAGGCGGTGGCTTTGAGAATTTCTCTATTCTCTACCCCCACCCATCCTATATCTTCGTTGTGTTTCAGGTTTCTTGTTAGGCCGTTTATTGTTATTTTTGAGTTGCTCATTATTTCCAGGTGGTTGCATGTATCGGCATTTTTGGCAACATGGAGTATGGCCAAAGCTTCCCTGGCATTGTTTGTTTGACTTAGATGTCCTGGTACCCTCATTGCTATGTTCCAGGGGTTGTCATCTCCGTACCATACTCCTGCTCCAGCCTGGGCATTTTTGTGTCCATTATTTAGGCAGGACCCATCTGTGTACACCTGTGTCCATTGGGGTGCCCTGTTCTCTCATGTCTCATTAGTTTGGCCAATGCTCTGGTCCATATTTGTCTGTCTTGTTTCTATTTGGGGGTTGTCTGCCAGTACTCAGAAGTATTCTTTCAGCGGTTGTCCCAGCAGTATGTTTTTGTCAAAGAGGACAGAGTCTACATTACTCAGCCTGTTTTTAACTTCATCTGAAATCTGCATCTGATTTAGGTCTACTAGGTTCAGGGGGTTCTATTTGTTGCTTAGTTTCTGCAGGAGCTTTCTCGCACTTGTGGTGCATTTATGCGGGTTTCTGCAGCCCTTCTCTCTTAGTCTCTTGCAGTGTGTGCACTTACAATTTTTCCTTGGCTTATGGTGCTCATTAAGGGTGCTGTTGGTCTGCCTTATGAGATCAAGCAGGTCTCCCACCATTCTTATGTTGTGGACCTCCCTCTGGCATTTTGCCGTTGTTGTATTAAAGCCTGGGTTTTTCATTCCAACCATTCTGGTGTGGTACCATATGGGCATGCTGAGCCTGGCTCTGGGCCTGGTGTTGGTGGGTTGGATGAGTAGTTTGTGTTTTCTTGTGGTGTTAATCATCCTCTTTAGAGAGGCTGGAAGGCCCCCCTTGTTTCCTCTGGTATTCGTGGTAAGCGTTTGAAGGAAGATGTTCTGGTATGTCCTATCTCCCTGTATTTTCCATTTTTTGTTCAGGTTCATGTATATTAGGGAGTCAGCAATCTTTGCCCATGTGGGGCAGGTTTCACTGAGGTCCAGGTATCTTTTTGCCTTTATTAGTTCAATAGCTTCATTTCATGTCCTAATATCCAGTAGTTTTTTGCCCCCTTCTTCTATCAGTTTTATTAGGGTGTCCATACCCACTGTTGGGTGGGTAGTTCCATTTCCACCCCATGTGAAGCTATGTATCATTTGCATTAGCCTTAGTTTTATTTCATGTGGCATTCTTTGGACGCATGCCCAATATTGTGTCCTGCCACCTACTACCATCCCAGTGATCAGGCATTGGCCATCTATTGTTGGGTGGCTTCTGTTCCATCTTTCTAGGTCTTTTGTTATCCTTTCCAATGTGAGTGTCCATATGCTCAGGTTGTCAATCTCATTCCCTATGAAGAAGCCCAGGAGTCTTGTGGCTTTGCCATCTTGTGCTATTTTAATCTCATCCAGGATTCTGGTGCAGAGTCCTTTCATCATTCTAGTCTCTATTAGGGTTTTCTTAAAATTCTCGCTGCCCATAGGTATGATTGCTGTTTTGAGGGTATTGAATTTTCCCCCTGATGCCTCGCACCATTTTCTCAGAATGTCTTGGAGATCCTCCAAATCATTGTTCTCAGATAGATAGACAGTTGTATCATTAGCAAAGAGTTTGGCTATCAGCCTCTCTATTTCATCATCAATTTTTACACCTTCAAGGTGGGAGTCCCATAGCATTTGTGCTAAAGATTCGATTACTAGGTTGAATAGTAGGCATGACATGGGATCTCCCTGTCTGACACCTCATATTACTTTGTATAGAGAGCTCTTCTCTTCACTTATAATGACTGTTGTCTCCATGTTCTGGTACAGGGCCTTTAAAGTGTTCACAAAGTGCTTTGGGAAGCCAAATTTTCTCAAGGTGGCCCATAGAAAGCTGTGTCATACTCTGTCATAGGCTTTTTCTTGGTCAAGGCATAGGATCATACTACTGACCCCTTTTCTTTCTCTCCATGCTAGGACTAGGTTTGCTAGCTCCATTTAGTCCTCGATTCATCTTCCCTTCATGAACCCTGCCTGGTCTAGGTGGATTAGGTTTGGGGTTACTTTGGTCATTCTATTAGTAAGTGCTTTTGTCAAAGTTTTGTAGTCCAAGTTAAGTACAGTTATTGGCCTGTAGTTACCTGCATCTGTGCGATCACCCTTCTTATAGATTGGGCAGAGCCAGCCTTCTGCAAAGTTAGTGTCTTGTACTATTCCATGCGTCTCAATGTCATTAAATAATATTGTGAGGTAGTCTGATATGTCTGAGGTATTCTTCTCTTCTGTTATGTTCTCGTTCTCCTCATCTTCACTCTCTTTTTGATATAGGAAGTCTTTCCATACTTCCTGTGGTATGCCATCTGGACCTGCAGACTTTCCATTGAGCAGGCTTTCTATTGCTTTTCTCACTTCTTCTCTGGTTACATTTGATGCCATGAGGTCTCAGTGTTCTCTCATTAGTTTCTTCTTTATATGGCCTAGAACAGTGTTGACATCTTTTTTGTGTCTGTGCGTATCTTGTATTGGGTCTTTGTTTTGCAGGTTGTCATGGAACTTTTTCACTATATTAGCCATCACATCCAATCTCCTAGTTAGCAGCTTGTTTTGTCTGCTCTCATCACATAGTGCTGCTATGATGTCTCATTGTGTTGTGTCTCTGTTTGCATTTATCCATGCTTTCTGCAGGACCTCCCTCTCTATGAAGAATTTTGTATATGTATTGTCTCATTGTCATGACCCCTCCCCTCCGGATCCACCCCGGGACACCCCTGGAACCCCATCCAGGACTCTCTCTCCAACCCCACAAACGTGCCCTGCCATCATGACTACCAACACCACCATCACACGCATCAAAGGCCGCCATCACCTGGCACCTCTGGGAACCTCACATCACAGACCCCAGGATCAACTGCCATCAAACTGCGATCAATGATCAGATCACGCTACCCACTTCTGGGCCATCATGCATCATGCATCATGGCTCCAATTGATCGTGCACCCCACACACGTGATCCCGGTATACAGTCCCCCTCCTGCTACTCAATGCCCCCCAGAACTTATCCCAGACACCCCAGAACCCCAGAGACCTGGACCCGGCCCTGTAGTACTTATAGCGTAGTTCCCCATTGTATTTGCCAGTCTTGATATTAACTTGAATTGTTGCGTGCCCTTTGCTTGACTGGTATGCGCTGACTGGCACACTTGAATAACCACATGCTCTAAGTTTGGTACACACTTCGTGACTCACAATTTATTAACCCGGTCTCATCTTAGAACCTCTGGTTCCTGACTCGACCCCCACCCAACCCTCAGCCTCTAAACCCAAAACCCCTGGATCAAGTTCCCTTTCCCAGGATAACCCCCT
Source organism: Termitomyces sp. MG16 (assembly GCA_003313075.1). Taxonomy (NCBI): domain Eukaryota; kingdom Fungi; phylum Basidiomycota; class Agaricomycetes; order Agaricales; family Lyophyllaceae; genus Termitomyces; species Termitomyces sp. MG16. The sequence continues at coordinate 9,482 of QGOA01008038.1, forward strand.
GTCCACATCTTGAACCCCAGAGTCCTAGCTCCGGAGTTCCAGACACCCGAGTATCCGTAGATCAAGTCCGCCTTGTAAGGGCATTGCTTTCCTGGAAAGCCCCTGACTCAGTGGAACCTGACACTCATGTTCTCATCATCTTTGATCATTTCAGTGTTCTAATTCTCTTATCAATAAAGGCTGTTTCTGTGCTTTTGTACATGTCTTTCAGCTGGTCGTTGTTTAGGATGTCTCATCAGTCTTTTTCTAGGTTTTCTATAGTTTTGTTAATCTTCACTATGATGCATTTTGCATGTTGTCTAGTGGTGTTAACGATCTCTTCTTTTAACTTCTTATAGATAGTTTGTGTGTTGTTTTCAGGCATACGTTGTATTGCTGATTCCTGTGCTTCCTTGTAGTGTTGCTCAACAAGTTCCTTTAGCTTGACTTTGAGTGACTTGTGATCAAGAAAAAAAGCTGGCATAGCATATCTACCAGGTCCCTGGTGAGGCAGCCAAGGATTTATCAGGTTCGTGTAGACCAGTAGGTGATCTGTTTGCATCCCTGTTCTTTCAATTTTTCAGTTGTGCATAAACTCATATAGGTCTTCTCTTATGTAGATTCAGTCTAGTCTTGATTGTGAGAAGCCATTTTCTGTTTGGAACGTGAAGTCAATGTCAGTTGGATTTTTTCTTCTCTACCCATCTATTAGGTTGAGGTGTGTTTTCAGATTTGATAGAGAGTTTACAGCACCCAGTGGGTTGTGGTGTGGGGGTAGTCTGTCTGCAAAGTCTTCTACAATGTTAAAATCTCTGAGCATGCATGTGGGTTTCTCCCATTTTCCCTTTTCCCAGTGTTCTTCTATTTGATCTCAGAAATCTTTATTCTTCCCGGGTTGGTTAGGTGCATAGACAGCTAGGAATGTGATTGTTGTTTCTGGGCTCTACAGGATGTCTACAATCATTGCTCTCCCTCTGATGATTGTTTCTGTGCTTGCCTTCTGCCATTTGGTAGTTCTTTTATTCAGGACTATCACTACTCCCATTTTGTTGGAGGATGCATCGTCTAGTGTGGACATAATATGCAGCCTCTTTTCATACTTTATATTCAGTCTCTTCCTGTTTTCCTTGGTCAGGTGGGTTTCCTGGAGGGCTAGAACATCTATTTTTTTGGTGATAATGAGGTTGCTAATTTCTCCCCACTTATGTTCAGTGGAGCTCAAACCTGCCCCTTTTATGTTCAGTATTGCAATTTTTAGAGCGCCTTTATGTGGGGCCTTTTTCTTATTTTTGTTTACAGTGAGGCCATTGTTTTCACTTGTTGATCCCATCCTCTCATGTGATGGTCTTAGGTCTACCATCTGTGACTGTATGGTTTCATCTGAGTTTAGATGTAACGAGCATATATCTGCCATTTCACTTTGACATTGTGTCCTACCTAGGGTTGTGGGTTCTTGTAAGGATTCATTTTGATCCAGCCCTGTCTCTTGGGGTCCCTCCGATTGTTGGGGGTCAGATGTCTCTGGTGCATCATCAGCAGTGTTTCTTTCTGCCTTGGCTTGTCTAGCCAGTGCCCACTGTGGGCACCCACCTCCATCATCCTGGCAGGAATCCTTAGAGAAGAGAGCGGTGGCCTGGTTTTTTTCCCTTTCCCCTGCTGAAAAGTTGTTACCATAAGCCTGTAGTCAATTACCTGTGTTAGCTGTGTTAGTTGTTTCTTTGTCTTAACCTGTCATGTTGCTTGTTGTGTTGTATGTTTTCCTGTAAGAGAGAGGGGGGGGTGTGTGGGCTGCGCTACTTAAGACTCTGTGTTGTGTTGTTTTACATGTCTCTTGTCATGACAAGAAAAATGGCTACTATTGATATTGTGAGTATGTGTACGTTTTATACATATATTGTTTTTCTATGCATGGCCCTGACCTTTCTGTGAGTGTCCGAATCCTCTGCCTCTAAAGCTCTGTCCACCACCTCACCAGAGGTAGCCAGATCCCCTCATTCAGTTGCCACAGTTGTTCCGATAAAATCTGGTGTGCTTCTCGCCTACAAAGTCTGTTGTCCTAGCCATGTCTCCTGGCCCATTGGGTCAGTATCCAAGCCATCCTGGCAGTTTTGAGAAGGGGCAATTATATGAGTCATGGTCTGAGGATTTGCAGCCTATGCAATGCGGCTGTTCATGTTTGCCTCTCAGCAGGCCTTTACCAAAGGTCAGGGTCTTGAAGGTGCAGGCTCTTATCTTTCTTCTAAGGTTTGTATAGCCCTCGTCATCATAGTCAGAGTTGTTTTGGAAATATAAGTTACAGCACCTCACCGTGTTTGTCCATAGTTTGACAGGTGAGAATGATGCCCAGATATCTAGTACGTGATCTAAGGCTTCTTCGGTGGGGATGTCTGTATAGCTTTCTACAATAGCCTTTATTTCAGGGAAGGACTGGAAAGTTTGTTTTACCAGATTTTCTACCAAGAGTTGGGCACTCTGTGTATCATTATATGTTAGGCCTTTCATCGTGAAAATATATCAGTGACAGGGTGGATATTTTGGAAAGAAGAAGACTGTTGCTTCTGGAGACGCAATGACCTCTAGATTGAGCAGTTTTTGTGCTTGCTGCAGATCCAATCCTACTATCAAGAGGTGGTAGGGGTGTGGGTATCTGTTTTCCCCATCGGGTGGCAGGTTTTGTTCTGGGAAGATGACAGCTACGTTTTCATCATGCTTGACATATACCAGGTTTTTTATAACTTTTTTGACTACATCTCCAACTCTCATCTTCCCGTTCTTTGTCAGTTTATACCTGCCCCTGTAGAGCCTAGCCCAGATTGTGGGGCCAGTGATGTCCTCCTACTTGTTCAGGGTTTTTCTGGCAATGTTGAAGGCAGGGTCTGCTGCTAGGCACACTCTAGGCCAGCCCCTAGGTGGTGTGGCCGTTCTATGGAAGCCTTTGCCATTGGTTGTAATATTGCCTTCCATAGTTTCAAACCACAGTTCTGGGTCATCATGGTCTGGATTACGTTCCTTGTCTCTGGCCTTGGGGGTGGTTGTGGATTGCATTCTGCTGCTCACATTTGAGTTCCTACTAGTCTTGCTCCCTCCTTTCTGGGGCCTGTCCTCGGTATCAACATAGCTCAGAGTGGGGTCAGGTATTGCAGAGCTTTGGCTGTTAGGGCCCCGGTGATCTTCCTTCTCTCTACTCATATCTGTTCTGCTCTCAGTTACTTGTCTTTTTGCAGTCCTTCCTTTAATAGGTAAGTCAGAGTGGGGGCATTTACTGGTTTCATATGGTTTGGCTGTGGTTCTCCTAGCCTTTTTACAGTTTTTTCTTGATGTTACTACCTGCCAGACTTCTGCTGCGGTCCCATTTTGGAGGAGAGCGTTGACATCGTCGCTGGCTAAGCCCAGGATGTTGTCGACTTCTATGGCTGGGGGGCATGACATGTTGACATTATTATCAGTGTAGGTCTGTCCTTGCACCGGTGCAATTGGAAGGCAGGGGATGGGAAGGTCCAAGGCCAAGTTGCGGGGCTTACTATTCTGCCTTTGGTCCAGCTTATTTTGGGCTCTTGGGCTGTGGGCGAGGGTAGGGGTGTGCCACCCTGGTGGGCTTGTCACTACTTCTGCGTATGAGCGCTCAGAGAGGGGGCTAAAGGATCTGTTCATGGCTTAATGGGTAGAGCTTTGGGTTGTCTATTCCTCTTGTGTAAATTTTAGTGTCTCTCATTTTTTGTTTTCTATTTTCACCTGTTTTTGGGGTTCCAGCTATTCAAATTTGCGCTTGGGAGGTGGTTCTTAGAGCGTCCCATTAACATTTAGCATATTGTATCTGCTTAGTTGAACTGGGCAAGTGAAAGGAGGGTGTTGCTCAAGGTTAATTCAGGCTCAGACCCACCAATCTCATCTTATCTCGCCTTACGTACTCATCTTTTTATCCCTTTATCTCATTCATCTCTTTAACGCTTTGGCCACTGGCTACCCACTTTGTATTCCTTCCATTGTCTCATCCTACTTATAAACCTGCAAATGCAGCCAGTGAAACTCATTGTCTCACACTGCGCTCACAGGTACATATTCTTTACCATTGCCTACGTCATCTCACACTGCGCTTGCAGATTACCGTTAGACTCATGATCTTTATGTAGATCATATCTTTTGCATCTAATCTAATCGCACATAACTGCATGAGCACTCCCTTGAGAGAACCTTCTGCACTACCCCCTTGTGCTCCCAACAGCCACCTCCTACAAGCAATACTATTTCCAGCCCAAGATCCTGAGTCCACTCAACCTATCCCACCTGCTCCACACATGAATCCTACACCAAGCATGTCAGCTGAGGACTTCAACACCCTGAGCGCAACTGTGTCTGAGCTTGGCAGCCTTGTCAGAGACATGGTTACCAGGATAAACTCAAACAGCTGGGCCCACAACACCTGCACAAACCCAGGTCACTGCGTCCATGGAATTTACACCCCCAATTATGGTGGTGGCAGTCAATGGTACGTCCATTATCAATCCCACCTCCCTACATACACATTTCCCCAATATCAAGGCAGCGGTGATCACAGCAATAATCACACACAAGTTCAAGGTGGTGGATCTCCACAAGCTCAACCCCACAAACCAAGACAAGGAAGTGGCCTACACCTTCAATGGGACAACAAACCAATTGAAAGTCAGCAACCAGGCTGCAAAAGAGTACAAAAACCTCTTCTTCATCCTTGTCCCTCTCCAGCACTATTTCAACATTCTCAGGTTCCATCTGCCCAAGTCCAACAACATCCTCTTTGCTTTTTACAAATACACAGCACACCTGATCGAACTCATTGTGGACTTCAAATAGTTTGTGGTATTCCAGTACCACTCCATGTTCTTTAATTGGCACTGATCAGAGATGGCCATGGAAGACTTTTTGGGCTAGGGGGTCCTGGCCACGGACCTCCTAAGCAAGCACGTTTACAGTGCACATAGTCACTTCCCATCCACTGAGTTGGCAGGAAACAAATAAAAACATATAAACTCTAACTACATTTTTTCCTTACAAATAGTAGTCACAAAAACACTTTAATTCAGCTTAGATATGATAGTTCTATCACTAGTGTGCTCCCCAAGATGATTGGTAAAGTTTTGGTTTTTCGTCAACCAGAAAAGTGAAACAAACCCTATTATATAATTATTAGGGTTATGTATATGGTAATTCCCTTTATGGCAAGCCCCAAAAGACACCCATTTTTGTCAAATCTTCATCAAGCACGGTTGATAATGTTAATGTCCATCATAATATTCCCTGGTATGCATCGATGAGATGGCTCAAGTAGTATGTTTTTGTTTTAAAATTTAAGACATTATGGAACAGAACATGACAAAAGTTATTTGTTGCTATATAATGAAACAATCAATATAAGGTAACTATAGCAGTTAGTTTGATGGAAAGACATATGGGAGAACTTGGAATGCAAACAATGTCTTTTTAACCAACCCCTCAACTTTAGGGCGACCTTCTACATCAAACTGGTCATGTGTGGCCAGGATCATGTGTGTCCACTTCAAGGTACACAACAAAAGTAGATTGTTAAATCTCAAAATTTACACTAATTTCAAATTCTGCCTTCATCGAGCACTGAAAAAATTTGTACCTGACCTCTAAAAAAAGTGAAATGTATGGAAAAATTTTTGATATTGCATAAATCAATGTCTTTTACATGGTTTCTGTTCTAAAAAAAAAGGAAAAAATCAAAAAAAAATTCCTTGATACCTAAACTAGGTGGATGGTGAAGTGACCACGTGCACTGTATGCCTACAGAAAAGCCGCTCCCACAAAGCAGTCTAAGATGCCTAGGGGCATGTGCACGTCAGCAAGTCCCTCTGAGGTATGCCAGAAATACAATGAGGGCAAGTGTACAGCAACCCCATGCCCCTGAGACCAACCTCACAGCTGCTCCACATGCAGAAAAACCGGTCATGGGAAGCACTAGCATAAGGACTAGGCCCAGGGCAGGGCTACTCGCCCTGCCCCGCTATCTGCCTGCCTGAGCCTCTCCCACTACAGGGGCAACACCAACTTCAAATTCATTCCCTTAGCCCCCCTTGCACCTCACCTGCTCACCTCCTCATCTCACCCAAATACTGCCCCCCAAACCAATGCCCCGCTGAATGACACCGCGCACCTCCCACTCATACGATCAACCCTTAAGAAGAAAGCTTGGGCCTATTACTTAAAAGATTACCCAGACTGAGTGTTTGTAGCTATGATTGCCCAAATAATACGTCACGGTGCTAGCATCGGTTTCTCAGATGACCAATCTAAGTCTCAGGACTGCACAAACCTCAAATCCACCTTTTTTACCCCACCTGTAATGACTGCTATCACCACTGATATCGCTGCCCAAGTTGCCAGTGGACGCACCCATAGGCCTTTCCCTGCACCCCCGTTCCCCAACTTCCACGCATCGCCTCTGGGAGCCATCGCATCTACCATCTCTCATGGCCAGACAGCTTGTCCATCAATGATGGCATCCCCGACAAAGAGGCCACCATAAAGTATGACATGATTGATCGTGCAATCTCTGATCTCATTGCATCAGGGCCCGGGTCCCTGATGATCAAGCTGGACCTGGAATCAGCATTTTGTCACATACCCGTACAGTTTGAGGATTGGCCTCTGCTTGGCTTCACCTGGATGGGTGATTTCTATCATGATGTCATACTGGGTTTTGGGTGCTGCTCGGCCCCCTACATCTTCAATCTCTTTGCTGAAGCTCTGCACTGGATCATTCAGAGCAATGTCCCAGCCTGCATTCGACATTACCTAGACAACTTCCTGTTGATCTTCTCTGCTGGCACTCCCCCTGATCTCGTACGGCACTCCCTCACATGGACTCAGAACCTTGGCTTCTAACTCGGACTATTCTTCCAACCTTCCAAAATTGTCAGGCTGGCTATGTCAATCGAGTTCCTCGGTCTTGAGCTCGACTCAGTTGCAATGGAAGTATGCCTCCCTGATGACAAGCTCTCCTACCTCAGGCAGCTCCTCGACACCTGGGTTGAGTGGAAGAGTTGCGCCCATTGAGAACTCAAAGAACTGACCAGGTTCTTGCAATTCACATCGCAGATCATTCCTCTTTCATGCGCCTTCCTCTGCAGGTTGTATGATTTCTCCACCTCATTCCCACCCTCTCATTTTGCACGATGGCACATCCCAAAAGCTGCGTGCCATGACCTCAAATGATGGCACTCAGTGGCAGCCAGCTGGAATAGCATCCGTCTTCTCAGACCATCATGACCCACAATCAACATTTACACAGATGCAAGTGGAAAAAAGGGGCTGGGGGGGCCATTTTGGCAAGGAATGGTTCACAGCTCACTGCCCAAGGCAGCTTCGGCCTGAGCACATCCAAGTCAAAGAAATGTTTGCCGTACTATATGCCATTCTGTGCTGGGGCCCGAGCTTCATGGGTTGTCACATCATCTTTCACATCAACAACAACGCAATCTACAATGCTATCCAGGACCTAACAATCAAATTGAGCCCAATGATGAAGCTCTTGCACCACCTCATTGCCCTGGCCTGCTGCCTTGATTTCTCTTCCTCTTCCAGTTGGTTATCCTCTTCTGACAATTTGATCACTGATGCCGCATCTCGCTTCTCTTTTTCACACATGTTCTCCATTGCCTCATGGTTAAACCTCAAGCCCTGCTCGAAACGCCTCCAGCTTGGTGGTACAAACAGCACCAGCAACTTCTCAAAACTGTCGCATTCTATTTATGGCATGGCCTCACCAGAAGCACTTGTAAAACCTACTTGACAGGGCAACGGAAGTTCATACAACACGTACAACTCCACAACCTTTACAACAGCAACAGCTCAATCATCTCTGCCTCTCAGCCTGCAGTCTTCTCGTGGGTGGCAAGCCTTGGCAGGCACGTGCAGCCCAAAATGATCAAATCATACCTCATGGCAGTCAGGTCCCTTCACATGGACACAGGGCTCCCCTTTGAGGCCATTGACTCCCCTCTCATCCAACGCCTCATTTGCAGC